>PVIH01003799.1:0-152592 GCA_004025045.1 Sigmodon hispidus
CCTTAAAATAGCTAAGTATGAAGTACATTATCATACAAAAAAGCAAAAAGACTCCTGGGTGGAGATAATCTCCAAATGTGTAATCCTGGAAATAATCCTCTATCACCATTGTGACAAAGTGAGAAAAATTCTGAACATTTATCTGGTAAGACATTGTAGAAAGGAAAAAAAATATGTAGAAAAGAAAAGGAAGAAAAAATATACTCAGATGTAAGGAGAACTTACGGCCAGCAGATGTTGCTGTCGTGATCAGCTGCGGCAGCAATGGTGCGGGGAAACAAAGTGGCGATTCGGCTGGGAGGGTGTTTCTCGGATCTTTCAACAAATCCTACCAGGCGTGCTCCACTAGAACGGGTCAATCCGTCTCTCAGGAGGTCGGCCACGGGCAGATTCGTTCCTGGTTGTTTACAGGAGGCTTGTGCGCAGCTGGTAACCAAAGTCGTTTAGACCGGCTCCGTGGGCGAGTGAGGAACCCGGCGGGTTTGTCGAATTAGCCCTGCATTCAGGCGCCAATTATCACGGTAAAAACCCGCCCTGAGATATGTTTATAAACAGGGTTTATTTGGAGAAAATAGCTTACAAAACAGAGCCGGTTTTAGGAGAAGATGACAGGATGAGGTTGCAGTGCGCCGGAGCCTTTCTAAGGAAGATTCTTCATCCCCACGCTGTACGTCCGAACTCTCAGGCAGCTGGAGTGAACTGTGCACTCGGTCGGGGAACTCTCGTGAGAGAATGACGACTTCCTGTCCTGGTCCCCTCCCTCGAAGGTCTACTTCCGGAATCCTTTTCAGTTAACCACGCCCAGCTTGTCTCCATTCCTATGACGTGATCGTTCACATATACAGTTCCTAATTTCCTGCTACAACTTAGGTTATGTCTGAGTCTAATAAGATACATAACACAGCATCTAAGTTTGATAATCTCCCAAATCATATCCTTACCAATGACTCTAAGCATTGTTAACATGTAAAGTCAAATTGTGGAGGAAATGTTTTTTGTATGTTGTAAATAAAGTTAACTGTCTTGGCTTATGGCGAGTACTGCAGTAACAGGCAAAATTTAGAATACAGATAGATTAAAAAAAGAAGTCAGTCAGTCTCTTGAAAGAAAAAAACATATAAAAAATCTAGGTGAGCCATGGACCAGGCCATGTGGCTTATAGATTACTAAAAATAAGTTAAATTAAGATTAAAAAAAGCTAGCTAATAATGTGTTTAAGACATAGGCCAAACAATATAAAAATTAACAATATAAAAATTAAGTGTCTGATTTATTTTTTTAAAGATAAAAGCCACCAAACTTCTGGCCCAAATAGGCCCCAAAAATCTTGCACAATATCAAATAAACCAAATTATCAAGCCATCTTATTTTTCCAGCCAGCTGTAGAAAGACATGAAAATGGTTACACTAAATCTTATAACGTTCAGAAGCTGCATTCTTCTCTTTATTCTCTGCCATCTATAAATCCAGTTGTCAATTTTTTGATCATGAAGAGTTACCTGACTATGTCTACCTGACTCTCACTCCACTAACCTTTGTACTTTATCTATCCTTAACTCAAATCATGCTTTGAAGTAACCCAACAAAACCTTTGTGGGGGCCTTTTATAATGATTTGAGCTTTATAAGTTTCCTTTATACTCTTTAGTAGCTATATATTACTGAATGTTTAATGTATCTATAAACCAAAACCTGTCAATTTCATAAAAGCATTTTTAAAAAAATATATGGTCTTGTTCAACATCATAATCTGTTATGTTCTAAGGCTCCTGGTGTAAAATATAATCTCAATAACTATTTGAAAAGCAAGAGAATAAACTTTAGAGATGTAAAAAATAATCTTAGTTCTTTAATCTTAATGTCATCATGATGAGGGTCAGTAAACACAGATAATCTGATCAGATCTGACAAAATGCAGTGGGGGCCATGTGATTTCTATGAGGAACAAGTTCTGAGAATAACATGAACAGCTTTCCTGTGGCAAAGACCTGGGAGACTCTGACCTAATTGGCAAGAAGCTGTGGACAGTTCACTTGATAATTCTAGGTATGCCCCTGGGAACATGTTTGCTACATGCTTTCTGTGTTCTCACTATGCTAGTCATACCTGAATGGATCATAGCAGGTTATAACATTTCATATTACACATTTTTATAACTGTTCTGAAAAGAATGCTTTTAAATATAAGAGATTTAAAGAAATGTTATTAATGACATGGTATTAAGAGTTAAGGGGAACATTCAAGGAACAGGGAATAAAGCAAAACCATCGAAACCCACTCTTTTGTCATTTCTAATAACTAGGCCAATAAAGACCAGGGACAAGAAATGCCAACTATTAAGAGTAAGTTCTCTGGTTATATTGCCTATAAGATAAAAGGAAAAGCCTGGGTTGCAGAGAGCAGAGAGCAGTACAGAATGTAGAACAGATTGGTTCAGTTGTGGCTGGTGAGTTGATCTGAGAACCCAGACCCTACCAGATATAAATATTAACCACAAGAGACAAAAATGTCTCTCATTGAGCTTTGATACTGTAACTGAATGTGATACATGCGACCTGGGCACTTGGTTCTAACTCTATGTGTGCCTAGTTAGAACAGGTCCTTTGTAGCTTAAAAACTGATTATGATTTTGATTGTAGAGATATGGAACAAATATCTTCTCAATTTTGTCAATAGTTAAGGCCTTTCAGCTTTCTGTGGTCCAATCCTCTTACTATTTTTTTATTGTCACTCAGCTTTTGTTAGAATTATAGATTTTTGATTCAATGTTTTAATTCAGTGATTTTTGGTTCAATGTTTTGGACCAATAGACATTTTACTAGGATGTACTTTCATCTGAGAAAATCTTTATTTTCTATTAATTGATAATATTATGTTCTAGTTTTTGAGAATATCATTTATTTATAATTTTTATAAGAATTATGTAATCTGGAAATGGGATTAGTAATTTTAAAGCTTAAGAATCACTCTGTATTTAGATTTGTCTTTTCAAACCATAGTAAAAAGAAAAAGTCAAAGGATTAAGGAGCATTCAAAATCATTTCTAAAGTTATCTTCATCATGGCAGATGTTGCTTTCTAAGGAAATGTTGAATGCAATATTCTCCACAGATACCTGATTTAGCAGGGAGCTTTTGTCTAACCCACAGAGATCTGAGCTAAAATCCTTCATTCATTTTTTAATCTTACAGCATTTATTCTTTTTCAAGACTTTCCAATTTGCCATTTCATTGGATTTTGTTTATCACCTTTTAACAAAAGCTCATTTGTTCATTGACAGTTGCATTCAAAGTTAAATCCAAAGTAAGGCAAATTAATGAATATTCAAAGTGGCCCCAAGGGTTGTTGTTACCATGACAATTCTATCACATCAACCATATGTAAACTCTATCTTCCAGTTATTGTGGCTGTTTTTGCTATGTGAAAGATTATTTATTACTCTATCTTTTATTAGTCATGATTAACAGGAACTGTTTGATCAAATAAGGCCTTCTCATCTCTGAACTCATACATCAAATGATCTGTTATGGATTTGAATTAATAAAAGGTTTTATAGCATTGCTATTTATTTGTTCCACGTTTCTCATATCATTTGGTGCAAAATAAATGAAATAGAGTTGAACAAAAATAAAGACACCATCAATTTTTTTCTGCATGTACAGAAAGTGCTTTGATGCTCAGCTATTGCCCCAAATATATAGTATGCTGCAATGTTGCTTCAGCAAACATTGCACAGTGAAGTTTAGAGTTTATCCCATCTTTTTCTATCTTCATTATAAGGATCATCTGCCATAAAAACAGAAGTTGAGTTTATACTGTTTAAGTCAAGGGACGAGAAAAAGTTAAGGCAAGTTTAATCATGATGAGGAAAAACTTTTATTGCCAACTTTATTTCATTTTCCACATGTAACATTTAGCAGTCTTTCTGTTATTGTACTTCTAGACAGAAATGTCAACATTGTAGCTCTCAATCATCTCAAACATAATTCTTAACAGTCTTGTGTCTTCCAACACTCAAAATCTTCTCTATGTGTTGGTGAATACTTACACATTTGTTCATGCATAAAATTGTTTTAAACAAAGATTTTATTCATGTTTCCATTTACTAAATATAAAAGTACCAGGACAGAAGAACTGGCTCGTGACAAAGCACCATATGGTTTGACAGAGGACCTGAGTTTCATTCTCAGCACCTACATGGAAGCTTACAAACATTGGTAACTTGAACTCAAGTTACACCTGATGTATCTGATGCACTCTTCTGCCTTTCATTAGCACCAGGCACACACGTGGTTCTAAGACATATATGTAGACAATGCACAAACACACACATAAACAACCCAAGCACCTTCACTACCACTTAAGAATTTTTTCCGTTTCTCCTCAGGATGACTAGGGCATATCTGCTTCATCTTTCAACTATAATACTGTCCTTATATGTTATATTTTTTCTTTCTTTCTTTTTTTTTACTTCTTTGTATAGCCAAATAGTCAAAGATCATTGAAAATGGCACCTTTGAAAAATAAAACTCCCAATAGAATGTAAACTCACAATGTATGAGCATTAGATATTTTAGATATTTAATTATTAATAAATTTTCTTTTACATACCTCCACTGCTCCTCCTTCTCCTTCCCCAGCTCCCTGCTTACCATCCTGTCCCTGAAAGAGCAGAACCAACATCATCCTGAGAACAGGCCTCCATACAGTGACTAGAAGTTGAATTCAGCTAGCAAATCTGTGCAGTGACATTGAATTCAAAGCAAGCCTCCCAGACAGAAACAGGAGGCATGGAAGTAAAGTTTAACAGGAGTAAGATATCTCTGTAGACATCTCATATCTTGCTAAAATTCCCATCAGTGTTCTATAACCATTAACAATTTTGCATCTGTAGCCTGATCAATAATTTCAAAAGATTTCCTCATGCTATGTCCCCTCACACAACCCTAGATTTCCAAGACATACAGCTCCCTGCTTGTGGTTTGGGGCTTCCTTCTTTACTTTCTGTAATTGGAGTGCTGGAAGAAGTGTTTGCCAGTGCTAGAATAAAAAACAAAAAAACAAAATCTTTGTTTTGTTTTGCATTGCGATCAGCTCCATGGTCTTGTTGAGAGTCTTTCGACAGGGGCACAACACCTCCAACCCCACATCCCATCCACTCCTTAAAGTGTGTGAGGTCTTGCTTGAATAGTCAAAACAGGCTAACATACTGGAGTTGAAGCAGGACCCATCCCTTCCTCTCTGTAACAAGGCTGAGAGTAGAAATCTCACCTTGGAGATTGGGCTCTAAAGAACTAGCTTGTGTACCTGGGTTAGTTCCTGGTACTATAGCTAGGCAGTCAGTTTTAGCTTGATCAATGCAACTGTCACCCTTATTCAGAGGGCCTAGCTTGATCCTATTCAGGCTCTCCAGCTGTCAGTCACTCCAGGGTCTCTGAACTCCCATTAGTTCAGATCAGCTGTTCCTGTGTTTTTTTTTTTTTTTCTATTGTGCTCTTGATTCCCTCTGCTCCTCTAGTTGTTTTCTCTTTCCTTTCAAATGAACTCCAAGAGTTTGGTCAAGTACTTGGCTGTAGGTGTTTGCATCTGTTTACATCAGTCATAGGATGTAGGTTCAATGAAGATAATGACAATAGTCATCAGTCTGACTACAGGAGAAGGCTAATTCAGGCACTCCTCCAACATTGCTAAAAATCTTAACAAGGACCTTCTTGTGGGTTTTTGTAGATTTCTCTTGAACCAAGTTTCTTTCTAACCCAATAATAGCTCACCCTGTCATAATATCTCTTTCATTGCTCATCTCTCTGTACTTTCCCAACTCACCTCAAACCTTCATGTTCCACCCCTTATCTCCCTTATCTGCTTCTCTATATACCCCTCCCAGTTTACCCAGGAGATCTTATATAGATTATTTGGTGATTTTACATCATGCACCCCATCAACCTCAGTTGTCAGTCCTCTCAGATTCATACCCACACTTAATGATCTCCTCATTTCCCTTCCTGGAACAATCCATGTATATTCTTCTTCAGACCCTCTTTACCTATTTTCTCTAGTGTTGTAGAAGCTAACCTGTTCATCCTTTGCTATGCGTTAGTAAACCTACTTATGACAGATTACCTCCCATGTTTGTCTTTCTGAGTCTGTGTTACCTTACTAAAGATGTTTTTTTATTTTTAGTTCCATCCATTTGCCTACAAATTTCATATCATTGTTTTTTGGGGTTTTTTTAACTTTTTATTTATTTATTTATTTGCCTTGGTGTTTGCCTGGAACTGGAACTACAGACAGTTGTTAGCTGCCATGTGGGTGCTGGGAATCGAACCCAGGTCCTCTGGAAGAGCAGACAGTGCTCTTAACCGCTGAGCCATCTCTCCAGCCCCCATATCATTGTTTTTTGATGTTTTTTTCCCATTAAGTAATATTCCATTTTGTAAATGTACCACAATTTCTTCGTCTATTCTGTGGTTAAGGGGCATTTAAGTTGTTTCTAGGTTTTAGGTATTTCAAATAAAGCTACTATGAGCAGGCTTGTGCAAGTGTCCTTGTGTGTAGTAGAGCACATTTGGGTATATTCCCAAGAGTGGTATTGCTTGGTCAAGGAAGATTAATTCCCAGTTTTCTGAGAAAAAGCCATACTAATTTCCAGAGTGATTGTACACGTTTACATTTCTACCAACAGTGGAGAAGTGTTTCTCTTACTCCGCATCCCCTCCAGCATAGGTTGTCATCTGTGTTTTTGTTTTTAGCCATTCGGATAAGTGTAATATGGGAGTTCAAAATCATTTTGTTTTGTATTTCTGTGATGGCTAAGAATATTGAATACTTTCTTAAATGTTTTTCAGCCATCTGAATTTTTTCTGTTGAGAATTCTCTTTAGATCTTTACTTCATTTTTTTATTTTGGTTATTTGTTTTTTTTGATTTTTATTTCCTTGTCTTCTTTATATATGTTGGAGATCAGCCCTCTGTCAGAAGTGGGATTGGTAGAGATCTTTTCCCATTCTGTAGGTTGTCATGTTATCTTATTGACCCAATCATTTACCTTACAGAAGCTTTACAGTTTCAGGAGGTCTCATCTATTAATTGTTGCTCTCAGTGTCTGGGCTAATGGTGTCATATTGTGAAAGGAATCTCCTATGCCAATGCCTTCAAGATTATTTCCCACTTTATCTTTTCTCAACTTTAATGTAATTGGATTTATGTTGAGGTCCTTGATCTATTGGGACTTGAATTGTGTGCAGGATGATAGATATGGATCTATTTATATTCTTCTACATGTTGACATTGAGTTATGCTAGCACCATTTGTTGAAGATGCATTCTTTCTTCCATTGCACAGTTTTGGCTTCTGTATTAAATATCAGATGTTCATAGATATGTGGATTAATATTAGGGCTTTCAATTTCATTCTATTAGTCAACCTCTTTGTTTATATGCCAGTACCAAACAGGCTGTTTTTAATACTCTAGCTCTATAATAAAGCTTGTAGTCATGGGTGGTTATGTCTCTAGAAGTTCCTTTATTGTAGTGATTGGCTATTTTTTTTTTTTTCTCCACATGAAATTGAGTATCGCGATAAAAACCCACCGTGAGATATGTTTTAAATGGGGTTTATTTTGTGAAAATCACTTACAAAACAGAGACGGTTTTAAGAGAAAATGAAAGGATAAGGTTGCAGCGTGCCAGAGCCGTTCTAAGGAAAACTCCTCATCCCCACATCATACATCTGAACTCCCGTGCAGCTGGACTGAACTACGCACCCGGTCGAGAACTCTCGCAAGAGAATGACGGCTTCCTGTCCTGGTCCTCTCCCTTGAAGGTCTACTTCCAGAATCCTTTCCAGTTAGCCACGCCTCACTTGTCTCTAGTCCTCTTGATGCGATCGTTCACATATATAGTTCCTGATTTCCCACTACATCTCCCCGTTTTGTCTAAATAGGAAGGTTCTAAACTAGGTATAAAACTACATACTATAGGGATCATCATAAGACAGTGTCTGGGAAAGAGAAAGGTACTAACATAAGTGAGGTCAAATTACTGCTAACAAACAACAACTACAAAGTACAATTTAATATCTAAAATGTTGATACAAGAAAATGCACAGGGATTGCTTTAAGGCTGTTTATCTTAAACAATAGAGTTCTAACACTTGAGTGTCTTTGCTGAAATGTGAAGTAATAACAACCTCTTCTAATCTTCAACACCGTCAAGACCTGAGAAGGAAAATATATACCTAAAGTTGGAAGCATGAAGTAACTTCCAGAATTTAGGAGAAGACAATGTCAGTTAACTACCTGGACAGTCATCCACCACTTCTCTGTATAACGGGAGCATCCATCCTTGTGGCTACTGGCCTAGGATATCTGACAAGTTTCCATAGAAGCAGGGTATTTTTTGGTAGGACCATCTTATCCTGTCTAGGCAGGCTTCGGCAGTCTCTATCCCTCATCCTGCAGGTCCATTTCGGACAGTGAGCACGCTGACAGCAGTAGGGGCAAGTGCAGTCCTTTTGCCCATCAGGCCATTATTCGCCAAACAAGACAATCTCTTTACAAAATGTCTGTGATGTTCAATACTACCTTGAGAAAGTAACGGTGATGCCAGGAGTTGTCCTGTCTCTCAAGGCCAAATTTGAGATAACAAAATCTTGAATGCCATATTCTCTCGGTCTATGAAGTGGTTGAAGACACCTATCTATTGGGTGTATTCTAACATGTTTCGGAAAAACCTGAGTATTCTGACTTTTAGGTGATAAATCTGAGTAACCATAATCTGCAATCCCAATCAACCAAGAAAGTGAGGCTAACATTGTAAAAATAGACATTCCAAAATGAGTGTACAGCTCCTCCAAATAATTTCAAGTATAACAATCTTAGGAAAATTGACCAAAATACACATTTTTTATCAAATGACAACAATATCCTAACTATATATCATTATATATAAAAATATATCTAAACAGATTTATATAAAACAACTAGTATGTATAGTACAACAAATGCTATGACTGTCATAAATAATTAGAGGTAGAAATTGCATTATGGAAATGACAATGCACTTAATACACATCAATGTGCAAAATATTTTAGACAGAGGTAGACACGTGCAAAATAGGGCAATTATGCATTCAACTTTGCATCAATATACATTATCCCAATCAGACATATAGATTAATTTCCCATTTGTGTCAATATACAAATATTTGTACCATGTTCAACTTTGTATCAATATACATATTATCTAAATCAAACATATAGCCCCACGTTGGGCGCCAATTATCGCGGTAAAAACCCGCTGTGAGATATGTTTTTAATGGGGTTTATTTTGTGAAAATCACTTACAAAACAGAGACGGTTTTAAGAGAAAATGAAAGGATAAGGTTGCAGCGCGCCAGAGCCTTTCTAAGGAAAACTCCTCATCCCCACACAATACATCCGAACTCCCGCGCAGCTGTCGGGAACTCTCGGGAGAGAATGACAGCTTCCTGTCCTGCTTCTCTCCCTCGAAGGTCTACTTCCAGAATCCTTTCCAGTTAACCACGCCCCGCTTGTCTCCAGTCCTCTTGACGCAATCGTTCACATTTATAGTTCCTGATTTCCCACTACAATTGAGTATTATTTTTTAAAGGTTTATAAAGAATTGTACTGGGATTCTGATGGGGATTGCTGCATTGAATCTGTAGATTGCTTTTGATAAAATTGCCATTTTTACTGTGTAGATCTTTCCTATCCAATATTATGGGAGATCTTTCCATTTTTTGATATGCTTTTCAATTTCTTTCTTCAAGGGCTTTAAGTTCTTATCATACAGGTCTTTCACTTCTTTGGTTTGAATTACCCCAAGACAATTTATGTTATTTGTGACACTTGTAAAAGCTGATATTTCCCTGATTTCTTTCTATGCCTATTTTTGATTTGTATATAGAAGGGCTACTGATTCTTTCAAGTTATTCTTGTATCCGGGCACATTACTGAAGGTGTTTATCAGCTATAGGAGCTCCCTGGTCACTGATGACATTTTGAAGGTCACTTATGTGTACTATTGTATCATTTTCAAATAGTGAAAATTTGACTTTCTCCTTTCCTATTTGTATCCCCTTTATCTCCTTATGTTGTTTTGTTTCTCTAGCAAGAACTTCAAGTACTGTATTGAACAACCTTGTCTTATTCCTTACATTATTGGAATTGCTTTTAGTCTCTCTCTACTTAGTTTGGTATTGGCTATTGTTATGCTGTATATAGCCTTTATTATGTTTAGGTACATTTTCTATATCCCTGATCTCTTCAAGGCCTTTATCATAAAAGGGATGTTAGATTTTATAAAAGGCTATTTCAGCATCTCATGAGGTGATTATGTCATTTCTTTCAGTTCCTTTATATGGTGAATTACATTCACAGATTTTTGTATGTTGAGCCATCCTTTCTTCTCTGGGAAGAAGCCTACTTGATCATGGTAGATGAAATTTGTGTGTGTGTGTGTTCTAGGATTAGTTTTCACCAGTGTTTTATCAAGTACTTTTACATTAATGGTCATGGTGGAGATTGATTTGTAATGCTTTCAGTTTCAACTTTGTGTGGTTTGAGTATTAGGGTGACCATAGCTTCATTAAAAAGAGTTTGACAATGTTTCTTCTATCTCTATTGTGTGCAACAGTTTGAGGAACATTGGTATTAACTCTTCTTTGAAACTCTGTTCACATTCTTCTCTAAAATAATCTCGTCCTGAGCTTTTCTTTCTTTCTTTCTTTCTTTCTTTCTTTCTTTCTTTCTTGATTTGGAGACTTTTAATGACTGTTTCTGTTTCCTTGGAGGGTTACAGATCTATTTAAATTGTTTATATGATTTAAATTTATTTTTGGTATGTGGTAGCTCTCCAGAAAATAGTGTATTTCTTTTAGATTTTTAAATTTTGTGGAGAAGTTCTTAAAGTATGACCTAATAATTTTCTAGATTTCCTCAGTGTCTGTTGTTATTTCCCCCTTTTATTTCTGGTTTTATTCAAATGGATGTTCTTTCTCTGCCTTTAGATTAGTTGAAATAAGTGTTTTTCTATCTTACTGATTTTCTCAAAGAACCAACTCTTTGTTTTACTGATTCTTTTTATTGTTTTCTTTGTTTCTACCTTATTGACTTCAGTTATTAAATTTATTATTTCCTGGATTCTATTCGTCTTGTGTAAGTTACCTTCATTTTGTTCTAGAATAGTTATGCTGTTAAGTTACTAGGGTAGGATTTATCAATTTTCTTTATGTAGGCACTTAGTGCTATAAACTTTCCTTTTAGCATTTCTTTCATAGTATTTTAGAATTTTGGGTATGTTCAACTTTCATTTTCATTAAATTCTAGAAAGTCTTTAATTTCTTTTTTTATGTCTTTCTTTTCCCAAGGATGAGTTAAATGAGAATTGTTCAGTTTGTAATGAGTTGTAGGCTTTCTGCAATTTTTTATGTTAAATTCTAACTTTCAGCACTGATGGTTTGATAAAGTAGGGGAGATTACTCCAATTTTTAAAAATCTGTTGAGGTTTGTATTATTACTCAGTATGTGTTTAGTTTTGGAGGTTTCAAATAATATTCTTATGCTGAGACTAAGTAATAGTTTTTTGTGTTTGGGCGAAGTGTTCTATATGTCTATTAGAGCTATTTGAGCCATAACATCTGCTAATTTCCTTATTTCCTTGTTAATTGTCTGCCTGGTAGATGTATCCAGTGGTAAGAGTGAGGTGTTGAAGTCTCCCATGTTTAGTGTGTGGGGTATGATATAAGATGTAAACTTTAGTAATGTTTCTTTTACAAATGTAGGTGCTCTAGTACTTGGGGTATGGAATTGAGACTTCATCTTAATGGATATTTCTTGTGATAAGTATGAAATGTCCTTCTCCATTTATTTTGATTAATTTTAATTTAAAGTCTATTTTGTTTGATATTAGGGTAGCTTCACAAGCTTCTTATTTTGGATCATTGGGTCAGTAAATTTTTTTCTCAACCTTTTACTCTTAGATGATGTTTGTCTTTGAGCTTAAGATGTGGTTTTTTGGGTATTTTGTTTTGGTTTTGTTTTTTGCAGCACAATGTTGAATATGGTTTTGTACCCATTCTGTTAGCCTGTGTCTTTCTGGGCGTTTTCCAATATTCTAAACATTTTTAAATTATACCTTATTTTTTTTCATACACAACATGGTGAAATTTTATTCTACCATAACGAAGAATGAAATCACAGCATTTGCAGGAAAAATGGATGAAACTGGGGTCAATGTGTTAAGCAAAATAAGCTATAATTAGAACAAATTCCACCTTTTGTCTCATATGCAAATTCTAGATGTATGTGTGTGTGTGTCTGTGTGGGGTGTGTGTGTATTTCTTTTATACATAGTCTTATACTTAGTTTAAAATATTCTTAGTTAGACAAAAGGGGGAGATGTAGTGGTATACAGGCATTATTTAGGAAGTCTTTGTAGCTCCTGAGAAATAGGACACCATGCAGGGCATGGCCAGAATCAATTGGGAGTCCAGGGACACCAAATTCTGGGCCCTGTGTCATTTCTGTGGTTTTGGGAGCAGATTAGCAGCTCAACATAAGACTGTTCTCTCCAAAAATTGTCTTAAAGTCCAATTTATATCATGAGTATAATATACCCTTCAATAAGTATTAATTTTTTATACAATAGATTACAAGTAAATATTATTGTAATAGGAATTAAATTCATTGATATTTATAGTTATTAATGATAAGCGATTGTTAGTTTCTATTTTTGGTTTTGTTTTTCATAGTGATAATGTATATGAGTTTCTCTTTGGAGTTTGATGGTGTAAGGTTATCTATTTCCTGTGTTTTCATAGATATAGCTAATTTCCTTGGGTTGGAGTTCTCCTTATAATACTTTTAGTATGAATGTGTTTACATATATATATATTGTTTAAATCTGGTCATGCCATAGAATATTTTTTACTCTGTTGAAGATAATTGAGCACCTTTCTGGGGATAGCAATCTGGGCTGGTAATTATATTCTCTTAGTGTCTAAAGAAAGTCTGCATAGAACTTTCTGGCATATAGAGTTTCCAATGAGAAGTCAGGTGTTATTTTTAGAGGTCTGCCTTTATGTTACTTGACTTTTTCCTTTGCTGCTCTTAATATTCTTTCTTTAGACTTTATGTTTAATGTTTTAATTATTATGAGGCAAGGAGCCTTCTTTTTTGGTCCAGTCTGTTTTGTGTTTTGTAAGCTACTTATACTTAGATAAATATGTCTCTTTTTTTAAGTTGGAAAATTTTTCCTTATGATTTTGCTAAATATATTTTCTTTGCCTTTAAGCTAGAGGTTTTTTCTATTCCTTTTATTTTTAGGTTTTGTCTTTTCATGATGTCTTAAATTTTCTCAATGTGTTTTTCTTTCTAATTTTGCTGGATTTAACATTCTCTTTTACCAACAAATTTATTTTGTCTATTATATCTTTAACACCTGAGATGTTCCTTTCCATCTCCTTTATTCTGTTAGTAATGCTTGTCTCTATAGTTCCTACTTGTTTACTTAGATTTTTCTTTTTCAGACTTCCCTCAGCCTGTATTTTCTTTATTGCCTCTATTTCAGTTCAGTTTTCAAGTCTTAGACTGTTTCCTTCACCTATTTAAATGGTTTTGTTTGTTTTTGCTTTTTTGAACTTCTTGGATTTCTATAAGAGATTTATTGATTTCTTCTAATTTTCTGTTTGTTTTTTCTCCTTTTTTAAAAAGGTTTTTTATTTCAAATTTAAGGACTTCTAACATCTTCATAAAGTTATTTTTAAAGTAATTTCCCTCTGCTTCATTTACATTAGAATGGTCTTGTTTTGCTCTTATAGAAATTATTTCCTGGAGGTGCTATATTGTTTTCTATATTGCTGAATATATTCTTACACTGCCTTCAACCTATTTCTTCCTCAAATTTGTACAGTAGGAGCCTGTGTCTCCAGGAGTCCTGAATCTTACAGTATGCCCTGGATAGCTGTCTTTCTCAAATGATGTGGTTCCTGCCTGTTCTTCCCAATTGCTGTAATAGAGGTCTGTTTCTTTTATGGACTCTGGTGCCATGAAGATTTTATGTTAGGGGCAGTGGAAGCTGCTTCTAGGTCTCTGGAACTGGGATGAGTATGAGGAAATGGCCAGATATGTGCCACTGGTCCCTTGGGCTGGAGCTCCAGGCCATTGAACCTAAAGCTGAAGTATTTACCTGTCCTTCAAGATTGCTGCAGTAGGTTTTTGTGTCCAAACATTAGATATTTAAAAAGCATTTCTAAGGCCTAGAAAGTTCTCATCTGACAAGAAGAGATTCGCCAGTATTCAGTTAATACATGATTATTAAAGCATACAACCTAGTAACCAATTAGTAGAAAAATGGATAGTATGGTCTGTAATTATTCATAAAATTTAAGTAAAAAATAAATCCTTCTTTGGCCCAAGTCAATTAAAATGTTCTTATTTGTTCACTCACTACTTTTTTTTCTTTCATAATAATTGTAATCATATTTTGGCTCTGTACCGTTTTATATATGTTACGTTTATTAATTGCTAATAAAGTTCATTTTATATGCCCTTCACTGTTCCCCCCAACTCCTTTTCCTCCTCCCTCTCCCCTCCCAACCCCACCTCGCATCCATTCCTCAAAGCGGGTAAGGCTTCACTTAAGTAGTAACACAGGCTAACATACTGAGTTGAGTCAGGACCCATTCCTTCCTCCCTGTGTCAGTTTAGTTATTTAGGATAATTCCTGGTCCTATAGCTAGGGACCTGTTAACAGCTTGATCAATGTAATTGTCACTCTCATTCAGTTTGGTTCCATGCAGGTTTCCCAGCTGTCAATCCAGAGTTAGTGGACTCTCTAATCGAACTATATATATATATATATGTGTGTGTGCGCGCACACACACACGTTTAAGGCTAAATGCTTGGATAAACTATTTTAGAGCTAATATGCTTGGATAAGCTATTTTAGAACTAATTCCTGGAGTAGATTGAGTCTCTTCTCACAGTAGCCTATAATTGCCTATAGATTTTCATTTAGGGATGGAGATTTGTGACATTTTCCTATCGATGATGCATGTCAAGTGGTGTTGTCATTATGCAGGTCTTATTTAGGTGACTTTATTGTTGAGAATGCATGAGTACAACTTTCTTATAGAGATGACAATATTGCCAGCATATATGCATATGTATAAATATATATGTATATTCACATGTATATACAATTATATATCTATACAGCCATATATATTTACATATTAAATTTATACATACTTGATTTGTATAATATTCCTAAATTCTCTTAAAAGTATGTGAGTATATACTATACTGTCTTATTTTTATGTGACAAAATGGTCATAAATATGTTCAATGATCACACAGCAAACTCATAAGCAGAGTGAGAACATATCCTCTTACTGGAGAACCTATGAAGTCAACCAACTTCCAATTTCTCTGTATCCAAAATAGTCATGTAATTAATCAGTCAATACATCAATGTGGTACCATTAGAGACCCCCCAGCACATTATCTTTCCCCACCTAATTTAAAATAAATTTTTGTTGTTTGAGGATTTCATGGATGTGTATAATGAGCTTTATTCACACCTGCCATTTATGTCGTAAACATGATTCTTTAACAGTTAAGCAGCATCAAGTGAGTCTATTTCTACATCTTAAATTGTTTTATCCTAGTTACTGAAGTTAAAAACAGGATTTGTTTTTTAAAAAAATGGAATGGTGTATTTGGAAGCAGCAAGTAACAGGAAACATGCTTTTTGTAGGTTAAGCTTCCAATTTGGCCTCTTCCTGGATGACATGTGGTAAATAGCTTTGCTCTGCCACTCTTTTCCTCCATGCTTCCCCTTTGCCACCAGAAAGTCATGTGTAGTCTGAATCTTCTGTAACACTGATCCAACATGTATTTTGCCACCTTTAAATTGTTTTTCTTAATCTATCTGCCACTGTGACAAAAATTTTTATACACTTCTAAATACTAACTCTGAAATGCTATTATTTCTACATCTGAAGTGCAGTCTGTAACATTTATAGATATGGTTCAGATGGGTTTTGTTTTTTTTATGATTTCTTGTCCCCCTAGCTCTCACTATCAAGAGTTTTACACTGAGGTAGCAAATTACAGGATGATAAAGGTTTGCTTTATATTTGTGAAGAAAGAAGTGATTTTTTTAAGATGGTAGGAAAAGAATAAATGTTAAAACAGATTTGTCTTTACGTCAGTTTTTAGAAAGCATGCAAGTATATAAATTGAGGATCTGAAATCCTATGGTCTTTAATGGACTCAAGAATGTAGAACATGGTCTGTTTTCTTTTCTGGTTTATTACTGCAGAGCACTCAACTACAGTTAACAAGAAAAGCACAAGAAATCAGTAGCTAAAATTGTCTGGCTTTTTGTCTGTTCGCTTCTTCCTCTTCTGCTATTGACCAGCTGAGCCCCTTTTAAAGTCATCTTAAATAAAATCAATGAAAGAAGTGATAAAGCACTAGTCAATCAGTCATTACAATTATGAAGCCTTGTTTTCCCCAAACTCATATATTACAGTCCTATATCTCAGAGTGGCCTTTGTTGGATGCTGATAAAAGTTATGAGTGATAAGAGTTAGCTTCTAAAGCCATGACCTCTGAGCTCTGACATCAAACCCCGTTTAAAGTAAGATCCCCGCTTCTGAATCTCTTTCTTTCCCTCTGACTTTTCTTAGAAGCACTTCCCTTTCACTCTCCGTTTTTCTTTTTTCTTCCTTTCTCTCTTTTCTTGCTTTCTCTGCTATTATAATCACCACCTTTCTGTTAATCATAACCATATTCATCTGACAGCAAAGTTCTTTTCTGCATATAAACTTTAAGCATCTTTAAGTTTTAAGTACCTCCTGCTATCTGCTACTGCCTTTTGCCATGTTCCCATGTACATCCATAAAAATCCACTGCCATATAACCAAGGAAATGCAAACCATATAAAAATATGCACAGAAATCTTACAATAAGAATGCAACTATTACCCTAATGGATTTTTGCCTGTACAAGGAACCAGAACTTCCCATATTTACTTCCAGACTAGGACAAATAAAATCAAGTGAGAGAAAATAAGTTTCTGTGGGTAAAGTCAACCATTCTGTGGTATTTTGTTATGGAAGTAAAAGGATACTAATGCTGTATGCTGTGTGCAAAGTGTTTTATGCTTATTATTGGAGAAGGCTCCTAAGACATTTAATGTTCATCTCCACATTCTCTGGAGGTCTTTTCTTACCACTTCAAGACATGGCACCATGAACTTACTTACTGTGTAATGAATGAGTCAGGCAAACCCCTACACAATTTGGTTTGGTTAAAAAGAGCTCACCAGAGCAGCCCTCATCTAATGATTGATATATTGCTCTGGGGTCTCTGCCCTAATTCAAATATATTATCAATGGACATCCCAGAAGCTTCAGAATCCCTCAATTTGTTAGCTCCAATTTCTGTTAGAAACTCATGGAATCAGATATTTCCCTCTGCTTCTCCCCAGCCATTCCGGTTGCCATCCCAATTGGCTATGCCAGAAAAGTCCCCACATTGTAGTGTCTACCTCAGTTTTCAACTTGTCTTATACAAAACTCTACAAAACAGCATCATAGATTTTGCTTCTGTGTGTGTGGAAGAAGTCTGATACTGAGGAAAATTTATTTTTTTATTATAAATTTCCCATCTGTCTATTATTCCTTCTACATTTTCATGAGATGCTGCAGGCCACAAATGCAATACTTATATGACTGTCAACACCATTTAGGACCACATGAAATAATAACAGTTTTTGACAAATGCTTTCTGAATAAAGTACAGTTATTTTATCATCTCTCCATAGCCTAGATTATTTCTAAATAGAAAATTATTATAAAAACTTACACATTCATCTAGGACTTTAAATTGTGTAAAGTTTGGTTGTGTTCCTTCACTGACAGTTTATACTTATCTCTAATAAAACTTTTTTTTATAAAAGTGTAGATTATTACTTCATATGTAATAATGTGAAGATAAATGTTATTTATTCATACAGTATAAACACTATCTGTCACTGCTTTTAAATTGTAAATGTATATTTCATGCTCTGTACGTCAGCTAACTGATAAAAATGTTAAAATTTCATGTACTAAATGGGGCATCAGTGATATTTTAATTCATGTAAAAAGCAAAACTTTGAAATATCAGAAGCAAAGTGTCTTTTACTTAAAATATTTAACTATTTTTGAGGGAGTGAAGATTTTCATTTTTCATCTAGTTTTTATATTATATAGCACACTTGATACCTATGGTCATTTGTGAAATGAACAGACATTTGATATTTTATTCTTCACTGAATCAGGTGGCATTTAAGTATGCTCATATTTAAAAGAGCAGGAAATTCATAATGTGACAATAATTTTTGACATGCATTTAGTACCAAAAGAATGGCATATAATTCTGACTTTTGTACAGAATTGTAAAGGCTTTGAACTACTTTACTTAAGTCTTCTGATTTATAACCTGCCTTTCCTGCTTTATTTTATATCAGTATAAATGTAGAATGTAGAAATCCAGAAATTGTTTATTTTGTGGTTCAATGTGAGGATTGATCCAACTTGTACTTTTAAAGAATTCTATTCTATAGCTTTTGGGATAACAGTTGTTAATTTCTCCCAAAAAAAAATTACTGAAGCTCTTTGACAATATTCATTAACTATCCATAGATAGAAAATTTTCTCATTAATTACAGGTACTACAAGTTCTACTGGATCCATTAACTGTCAACTGATGAAACCTTAATTTTCCTTTCAAAATCAAGTAAAATCTTTGTTTTTAATTTTTTACTCAGCTTATGTGGCAGAAATATTCATTATAAATAGTATCTTTCCTCTGCATCAGGAGACATTTTGGGGACAATATAGAGGGTAACATAACCAGAAAGCAATTAAGCTTTGTATGTTCAAAATCCACATATGTCCTCATAATTTTTTCCAAATAAACCAATTCTTTCTCAGTTTCAGGCGATAATTCTCTAGGACTATTTAAGTCCTTACCCTCTTCTAGGGTACTAGCCAAATGTAATAAATCATGTTTTCCTATCCCCAAAATAGACAGTAAATTAGGGAAGTTTCTTGCAATTTTTGATAATCATGAACAGTCCACAATCAATCTCTCCTGAGTTGTACCTTCTGTGCCCTAATTTTTTTAGCTGTATTTTATAGCTTAGATAATTAAGAGAATCTCCACTTTGTATCTTCTCAGGGGAAAATTTTAATCACAAGAGGTAAAACTTTCTTTACTTCTAGGAATATGTTTTCTAAAATGTTTTACTTTGAATCTGCCAATAAAATATCATTCATATGGTAAATTATAGATTTTGCAAATTGTGCACCAACTATTTCCAAGTGTTTTTGCATAAAATATTGACACAGGGCAGGGCTGGTTCACATTCTCTGTTACAGAACCTTTTATCTCTTAACTGGCTGAGAATTATTATTAGTGGGTACCGTACAGGCAAATTTTTTCCTGTCCTGTTATTGCAGAGGTAGAGAAAAAAAAATCTTTCAATGACTATGTGGGTAACAGAAGGCAGCAGAATTTCAGGCTGTATAGAACCCATTGACTGAATTACTTTATGACTCTTGAATTTGTCAGCATTCTCCATTTTTCAGATTTTTTTAAAATTTACTTATTTTTTTATTATTGTGAATAAAGAATACAGGAGAATTCCAAGGGCTGGTAGATTCTTTAATATGATGAGCATTTAATTGCTGCTGAACCAGCTGTTTTAAAGTCTCTTTAGATATAGTCATTGTTTAACCCATACTGGTTTATCAGTTAGCCATTTTATGGATAAGGCTGTTGATACTTCTGAGAGTTTGACAGTTTTTGTGTCCTGGTTACATACGGCCTGAATGCTTGGTGTTTATTTTAATACCATATAACATTATTCTCCAAAACATGAATGGGTCTGTGGTTTGTGTTAGATATTGAAGAAATTTTTATCTAGGTATTCCTTTGCTGTAGGACATCATGCTCCCATAGATTCACTGCTATATTAGCCTCATATAGCTTAAGACTTATGTTGGATGGGTTACCAGGCTAATAAAACTCTTGGAACATCTCAAAATAAGACAGATGCCATAGAGTCACTGGAGCTGCCAGGAGATGCACAGAAAATGCTGCTGAGAAAAAGTTCCAAACCACATGGACGAACAAAAATCATGGGTTCGTTTTAAGGGTAAAGAGTTAGCAAGATATATCCCTGGGTCCTAGCCTGATCAACATAAAAATAATACAATCATCTGTGTGACTATTTGGGCCTAAGTGGCAGTGGGCAGAGTGGGTCCAAACCTCTAGGTTAGACCAGAAAGTCCAAGCCAGAAACTACATACAACATTTGAGACTTATTAGTTGGGGACCTCTCATGAGAGGCCCCAAAAGGGATTTCCCGATGGTAATGGTTGCCTTGTTTGTCCCTCATTGAACTATATTTGTTGGTCCAATGTCATCCTTTGCCACATCTTCTGCATAATCTAGAAGGTAGGGGCCTTGTTTTTGGATTATTTCTAGAAGAAACATTAGTTTTAAGACTGCCCTATGTATATGGTTTTTATAATCTAAAATTTGAAAAACAGGAATGTCTTAATGTTTTTGTTCTTTGATGTTGTATTTTTTAAGAGTACATAAATATAAAAATTGTAGCTTAAAAAATTCTCTTATTAGAATAATGTTGATATCTGTAGTGGATCCTATAACTTCTTTATTCTTAGTTTCATTGGAATAAAGTTACTCTTTTTTTATTTTAATTATAAACCTATAGGTTCCCTAGATTTTCTTAAGAAGTATTAGACCACTAGATATACCTAAAATCCCATATGTGATTTCACATGTATAGGTGTAAATGTTAAAAAAATATTATTCTTCAATTCTCACCAAAGGAGCAAAATGTTATATAAATTTTAATTTAAGTATTTTAACAAAAACAGTTTACATTTGTATTTAATACTATAATTCATCTTTACACATGCTCCTCAATCTTGCTAGGTTATAGAAAGAGACAGTGTGGCTTTTGTTACAGGTGTATAGAGGGGAATGAGATTAACAACAGAAACAATAAGGAATAAATGGATATGGATAAATGGTCTCCAGGGAAGAACAGCAAACATATAAAACAGTGACCTGCACAGGGGAAATGAAATAAAAGATATTCATGTTCTTGTTGTTGATGAAATCCTTGTACCCAGGCTTTGACCTTATTATAGATTATAAATTATAATCTATAATTTATAAATTATAGATGCCACTATCTTATTATTTATTTTTCCTTTAAGCTTTTAAAAATGATTTCACTCTATAAACAATTTTATAATGGTCTTATCTCTAAATTCAAATTTCTAAGCTAAGACATGGCAAAGTGCTGTGTCTTTTCTGTATTTCAAGATAAAATAACACATGGCTTCTACAAGACAGTTAATTTGTCGAGGAGCATCACTGAAAGTTACATGAAGGTTATCCTTTGCCCTAAAATTTATTTTGATCAACCTAATAAAATATTAAGTCATATTTTAATATAATTTAATAAATGAATACTCAAAGCAAAGTAAAAACTAGTTTGGGAAGGATAGAATTGCATTGTGTGTTATGGAATATGAGAACTCAGATATATCACAAGATAATGATACCATTAGCATATAATCATTCATATATAAACAATTAACTTTATTTCAAACTAAGTATTGTCTTGATTTTTTGACTTAGTGACTGTTTGAAAGGGCATATAAGAATATAACAATTGATTCTAATGTGAAAAAATAAACACTCAATTTCTAGTAGTATGAATGTAAAATATTTGGACATAGTATATATATATAGTGTAACATCTGTATATTTGATCATAAAGACAGATAATTAAAAACATTGCAAAATTAAGCCCTTCAATTCTCATTAAATATGAAACATTTGTATCTTACAAATGAAGATATCCTTAAACCGGAAAAAAAGACCTGCCCTATGTGTAATTCATTCTTATATGACCTGATTTCCTACAATTAAAGTATTTAGTATCTTGGGTTTTTTTTAATGACATTAGGAATTGCTTGTCCTACCCAAGATTTATCATTATAATTGAGAGACTCAGCATTGACTATGTATTGGATCCATTCCTTAAGGGGTACTGATATGATCTTTAGAGGTATATGCATACTTTTATATTTTAAATTTGCATGATCAAACACCAAAGAGAGAATTACTTGTTTTCTAATTTCTGGATCTGATACTGCTCTATGTACAGCCTTGGATAATCTCTGCCAAAAGTCAGTATAAGGTTCTTTTAAACCTTTCCTGACTTTAGTATATGGCTTAGTTATCTGTCCTGATTCTAGAATCTTTTCCTAAGCCTTCAAATTTTCAGTATGGCATAGCAAAAATATATATTCCTCAAAAGTTGACTTAATCTTTACATCAGCAAATTGACTCTCACCAAGAATATAATTTTGAGAAACATTAAAGGCTCTAATCTTCCCTTGTTGTTCAATAGCCTTAGCATCTTCTATCAGCCAATTTCTCCATTGTAAATTTTGGTTATAATCTAAGACAGCAGCTGTTAGCTGCATCCAATCATTAGGTAACACTTCATTTTTTTGTAGACCAGGCATTTAACGGTTGTTGAACATAGGTGGAATGCATATCATTTAGAGTATTAGCTCCCTTGGTGTCTCTTTTATCTCTCATATGAATAGGTTTCCAATTATATTCAACAAACCCTTCTGGAAATTTATCACTTGTTTAGTATGTCTAAATAGTTACTGGATAGATCATAGCAGGAGAAAAAGGAGTACCCTGTAGGTTTACAACTTTAGGTACACCATCACTTACTGCATAAGCTATTGGTGATGGTTGTTCAGAACTATTCTGGTTTGATCATGCTGTTGTAATAAGGTTTTGGCCCAGACTTTCCAGACCTGGAACAAAGGTTTGACCTACTCTCTGCCACACTTAGCCTCAACTAATCACAGATAGGCTTATATTAATTTTACACTGATTGACCTAGGGCCCAGGTATATAACTTGCTAACTCCTTCATCTGAACTCAACCCATTTTATTCAGCCATGCAGCTTGGTGCCTTTTCTCAGAGCAGCAGTTCAGCTTCTTTTCTCTGCATCTGTGGCCATCTCCTCATCGTGTCTCTGTCACATCCCTGTGGCATTTGTCTTTGTTCTTCCTGTACTCAGAGTTTTCTTAGTGTGGAAGCCCTACCCACACTTCCTGTTTGCCTTTGGCCAATCAGCTTTTTATTAAACCCATAGGCAGGGCAATTATTTAAAAATGACAAAAAACATAATATAATCCCACTACATCATCCCTTAACATTTTATCAATTACAGCAAAACAATCTTCCCATTTTTGAAATTTAGAAACCACTTATTTCTTTAAGGTCTGAGTCTTTTGAGTAGCAAATCTTCTAATTATTCTATGGAATTTATAAGCTTTCTATTCTATTATTAACATGTGAATCTACATATCTAAACTTCTCTAACATGGATGTCCTATCATCTGCAGAAAGTACCTGTACAAACTTAATATTTGATTCCAAGAAGGGAGCTTTATCTAAAAGTTTGTCATAACCAGTTCCCAAAAAATTAACTTTGCATATCAGTCTATTATTGGCAGATTCCATGTTATGCATCTTAGAAGTTAATGTTTCATTTTTAGTCTGCAAGATCTCTATAAGTTCAATTAATATCTCTTAATTAGTATAGTTATCAAACCATTTCTTAGAAACATAAAATGTTGGATCAAGCTGAGAATTAATAAAATTGCTAGCATGTAACTCCCATTGATGTTATATATATCATGCAAATGCTCCTCAGTTTTATCACCACAAAGGTTTTAAATTTCTCAAAGGTTATATTGTCTGCCATTGCATAATTAGTTACCTGTTATTGAAGGCTTCTGTTGAAATAACTTTCAGATGTAATGGTTATGTTTGGATAGCAGATGTCACAAGAGTCCCACCAATGAGTCAGTATGCATTGACTCAGGCTTTCAGGTTTGGCCAATTATAAATATAGAAAGGCAAACTCTCACAAAATCAGAACAGATTACTACAAACACACAATAAAACAACACACTGAGAGAAACTGTTTTCCCTTGCTGCTTGAGCAGGCTTTGCAGCTCAGGTCAGCTAGAAGAAGGGCTGCTGCTGAGTTTGGCAGGAGTGTGAGAGTCAGGAGAAAAGCCACAGACTTAGCTGTAGGCTGCTTTGCTGGGCAGAAAATATCCCCATTTAAAAGCTGTGGAATGTATTTTAATCGGCTGCAGATCATCTAGACTAGAAGACAAAAGCTGCTCAAAACCATGTGGTGGCCCTTGGCCTCTGTCAAGGGTTATGAACAAGGCTTCGTGTAGCCTGGAACTAAACCAGAGCTGCAGGGATGAAGAGGCAGCCTACTAGCTTGCTGGTTTCCCGGATAACTCCTTTCCACTGTATCAGGCCAGCAAGCCACATTGGGCAACAAATATAGTTGGTATTAATCACTAGCAATATATTATATTAAAAGATTAATATTTATTAAGGGATTTATATAAAATTCTCACTGATAATAGATATTGAATGCCTGGGCAATTCTTAGAAAGCTCAACTGGTCTACACAGAGGTGGCACATCTTGTCCTTTCTCCAAGAGCATGAGGGAGCAAGCAAGAAGAGAGATGGCATGCACACAGTCTTAAACTGGACTTGACATACATGGGTCCTCAAGGCTCAAAGGCCACACCTCTAGGTCAAGGTGATAATGCCTGATTCCCACTACACAATAGTATAAATCAGAGCTGATAAATTAGCATATAAACATTTATATTTTATTTTTTTCAACAATAAGAGGTCTGCGAAGAAACTATATCATCAAGTCACTAAATTTTATTTTTTGGAGATTTGCTGTCTCTTAACTTTTATTGATTCTTTATGACTTCACATTGTGCATTTTAATTCCATTTATCCTGGTTCCATTGCATTTGTTCTCTGCCCTCGCAATATCTGCCCCAAATCAAAACCAAATTTAAAAGAAAAAAAAACAGATAAAAGAATCAAACCAAATAAAGAAGCAAAAAATATAACAAAAAGAAGAAAAATCTTGTCATGGACATCACAGTGTGGTGCATTTAGTTACACAGTTTACCTTTTAGTCCATTCATTTTTACTTGTAAATGTTCATTGCCATGAGTCATTTGTCTGGCTTGAGGTCTCTGTCTAGCACTATACCACCAATATTGGGCTCTTAATGGGGCTTTCCTTTCACATACTCTGACAGTTCATAGAGTTGGTGGATGTTGTGTGGGCCCATTCATAGCCCTGCTTCTGGACCTATGTAGTAGCTGGGTTGAACAGTGTTCCAGCTTTCCTTAATCTTCACTACCTAGGCAAGTTCTCCAACACTACTTCAAGGATAACTCACCTAATGCTACTTGCAGCTAAGAGCAGGGTTAGTTTTCTTAATCTCAGGTTCTCAGATCCAGGTGACCCACACTCACATCACCAGGGTAAGCTCTACTCCTGATTGCTGTAGTGAGCATACAAGGGGACAAATGTACATGAGTGACTTACCACAAGTATCTAGAAATCAAATTAGCAGTGTGATTTTGCTAAGTGGAAACAAAATAATCTTTGTACATAATAGTCTATGCTTTATTGATAAAATAGTGCTCAAATCACTTTTGTCCCTAAAATTTCATTCAGTATTTCTAATGAATCCTTCAGTCTCTTGATGTATCACTGAATTGTATCTTTATTTCTGGTAGGGCATTACTGATATTTTCCAAATAGAATTTGAACCTACTGTATTGTTATGGGCCAGATTGACTAAACACCCCATGTAGAAGGGAGCAAGAAGTTGCAGCATCAAGGACACAGATGCCAGGAGTCAATGTCTCCAGATGGGGAGCAGCTATGTGGAGCCACTAATAGGTTCCATCTCCTGGGAGATCAACCTTTGTACGGAGGCACTGGGTGAACAAAACCTGAAAAGATATACCTCCCTAACTTGGAAAACAGGTAAACAAGAAAAGGGAAACGAGATAAGGATCCCAGTGTTTACCTCTGAAGGGACTGAAAACACAGAGCACTGAGGGTTCTATCCACCAAACAATTACTGAGCAGGGGGCACAGAGCCATGCCACAGAAGGATGGAGACATCCTGAGAAACAGCAAAAGGGCATGCACCAGGCACAGCAATGATTGATGCAGTGCTGCTGGCCATATAGAGCAAAAATTAACGCCCCCCCCCAAGGATGGGAACAACCAAAAAATAGAACCTAACTAATGTCCATGCTCACACGGGTACCAAGCAGCAGATTAGGCTCTAGGTGTTATGAGCCATTCTGTCTGGGTACCCCATGGGGAAGGAGGCACAGAGGCACTGAGTCAACAAGGCACTGGGAGTCTGGTGAGAAGCCAACAGCAGACTCATTTATTGCAGTATAGAATGAACCTACATACCCTCCTGATTTCCCATTGGCAGGCAGAGCCTCTGTGCTTTGTTGTCTTTCTCATTGGCCTCCAACATTTTGATGTTCATGCACATTACCCAGAACTGGGTGATTGTGATTTTATCGGGATAGCTGGCTAGGTTCCACCTGTAAGGTACATAATCTGTTATTAGTAACCCATTTATTTATATACTTATATATTTAATGTGTTAAGATGCCATCATATTCTTAAATTGCTAAATTCAAGGAACTCCCCTAATTTGCTGTCAGGTACCTGGGACCACAGGTGTTTACTACTCTGGCTTTAATTTTAACTTTTTTTTTTCTAATTTTTTTGTACTTTAAAATTATGTACACATACACTTTTATATTTATTCATCATGTGTTGGTTTAGTGTCTCCATTATATTTTTCTGGATCATGAGGACTATATTCCACTTTGTTACATACAATTAGTTAGGCAAACTCTATTTCACTCAAGAAGGATGGTTAATTTCTAAAATGCACAGCAAGAACAGGAATACAATGTGATGCTAAATTTCCAATCAAAAGAATTATTAAGGCTAAGACTGAACAGTGTATAAAGTTGTGAGAGCTATGTGTATGACCAGGAAGAAACAGTAGGCCAAGGATTCTAGAGTAAAGGTGCAAAGGTTGGAGCTGCCATAAACATTGAAAACAATGTAAAGATACGGTATAACTGACAGACTGAGTTAAGAAGAGCAAGGTGAAAAATCAAAGCTAGAGTTGGCAGTAAAGGAGAAGGTACCGCATAGTGATAGCAGTTTTGATATAGGTTCACATTTTCCTATATATGAAATAACTTCCTACTGAGACATTTTTTTTTAAAAAAAAAATCAGTTTTATTTGTGTTTAAAAAGGGTGACTCAGCTTCTCTGATAAGAGTAGCCTAACTGGGGCTGTGGATATAGCTCAGTGATAGAATACCAGTCCAACTTGTGTGATGCTATGGGATTAATTGTTAGTACTGTACAGAAAAACAATTATCCTGCTTCTCAGTGTTAAAAGTGACAGAGAAGTATAGAGACCCACTGGAAAGATCGCTGCATGGGAAGAACATGCAAGGTAGTAATGCATCTCAACAGGAATGTAGGCAATTATAACAAGATGGAATACTTTGGTGTGGTAAGTGTTGAATTTGCAAGATTGGAGCATCCTAAAATTAGACGTTTAGTTAGAGACAAATACTATATAGGCAGGTAGCATTCATGACTGACACTCCAAAGCATGATCTACAGTGGTGTGAGTATGTGACATATCTTTAACATATGTTTTTCAATAGCACAAGTGGGAGACTAGTGACAAGAACTGGGTTGTAACATGAGAGAGTCTGACATTAACAGGTCAGTGAAATATGTGAAACTGAAAAAAAAAGCCAAGGGAGGTGACAGGAAAACCTCAAATGAATGTGTTTCCTTTGGAGCTAAATAAAGTATTTGAAGAAGGAATGATAAGATATATGAAATTTTACAAGTAAGTCATTTGAGCAGAGTTCTGAAATTTTGTGTTTATTTTAGCAACAGGCTGAATTTGATGACCTGATCAGTGCAATGTAGGAAGTGTGGTGTGAGTAAAATCAGATCAAGATGAGTTGGGTGAGAATTGTGACCAAAACAGATGGAAATTGAGTTTAATCAATCTGTAAGATTTTTTTTCCACAAAAGAAGATCAAGAATTGGAGGAAACAATATTTTAAAAAAAGGTATTTTCAGATTTTTTTCATATTAATGAGAATCAGTCATAAAGAATAAAATGTAATTAACTAGACAGTAAAAGAGAGGACATGACTTCTGTGATAGTGGAATTCAGGAATCTCATTCAGGGTACAGTGGGACTATTTAAAAATAGAAAGTATTAAAAAAAAAATCACTGTACAACCTTTTCTTGAAAATCATGTAAATACCAAAAGGTGATAAAAGTTGATTCATTATGATAGCAAATATGAGTGACCATGGCCAGAAACAGATTTGGGTCACCCTACATTCCGTATTATAACATGGAATCACTTTCATGAATTCTATTCATAGTAATAGTAAAAAGATAGTCATAAATTAAGGTAATTTTAAATGATGCAAATGTTAGGTAGGGGGGGTTCTAGCAAGTGGGAAAAATATCTGCTTCAGATCCCAAATGCTATCAATTCCAATCTTATCTTGTGGGTTAGTGACAGTGGGGAGGGCTCTGCTTAATGCTTCAGTAATAGTCACATATTAGATAAGTTAGAGCATAGACAAGAAATGGCTAATAAGGGGGCTCAAGAAAGTCCAAGACAAACTCATTGGGCTCTGGATTTGCAACAATCCAACCTCTCTACAATCCTGAGGTTCTCATCAGTTATTCACCATAGTAGAAGGTTCAGTGGAAGATGTGACTCCCTTCCATGAGCCTTCATGTGCAATTACAATATATGACAGACACGTAGCTTTTACAACTTAATAAGCTAGAAGTCTTAGATAAAGCATTAGGCTGTCTTATTTTTTTGTAAGGCCTTTCTACTTAGAGTACAAGAACTTCTCTTCACTATGTCTTTCACAAGGTCTTTTGTTTATGCAGGCACATCTCTATAAATTCTCTTTGTAAGGGCATCAGACTGACTGAAACAAGGCAACCTATATGACTTAATTGTATACCAATAATAGTCTTAGTTCAAAGATTTAATGTAAACATACAAGACAGAATAAAATATTAAATTTGAACTAGGAGCCAGAGTGTATCACATATGACTTAATTCAAAGATTTTTTTGAGGGTCTTGAATCTATTCAAAGAAGAAATTCATGTAGGAAGTAGTTCATAAAATTAAAAATTTAGTGAGAAGTAATTAATGTGGTCCTCTTAGCTCCTAAATATAGAAAAACTTAGGGAAAACTAGAAGCATCATGTCCATGATTGCTATGAATGATATGAAAATGAGCTATGGAACATATTCTAAGATATATATCTAATGATGGAAGATGGGAAGTTCATATGTCACATATAACCTTTCATCTGAAAATGGTCTTTGATGACTTGACAGAAAGCTCCATTCAGCAACGCAAAATTATTTTAAATATTGAAGATAATCTGAGCAGAAACATATCTCAGAGTTTGCATATTGTGGGGGAAAGTGGGCTTCAACTGATAGGCTTAGCTAAATAATCCATAAAAGAGACAAAGTAGACAACAAGGGCAAGAAACTCTGAAGCAAATGACTAAGGTAGATAGATGTCTCTCAAAATAGAATCATCTAATAACTAAACATATAGATTATTCAATAAGATATATGCACTGGGCAGGAGAGGTGACTCAAAGTACAGGGTGCACACTGTTCTTACAGAATATTGGGGATTGGTTCCCAGGACTATGATTATAAGGCACTTTCTGCCTTCTTCACATTCTTGCATTCATGTATACACACATGCACACACACACAATTTGTAAAAACTCATGTATATATACACAAAATTGCCATAAGTTTGTATAATAATAGAAAATAATGAAAAAAAAAGAAAGTGAACCAGGAAAGGGAATTGTTGAAGAAATCTTGGGAATTGGAATCCATATGAGTACTGGTCTTTTTCTTGCTATCTGACAATAATTGAGAGCTACAGAAAGATATGCTATGTAAATAAGATTATTAAATGCTTCATTTCCCAAAAGTCATGTTTTTTATATTTGATTTTATTTGCTATTACTATAATTTTTACTTTATATTATAATGTAATGCTTGATTTGACAAGCAAGAGCCAGTACTAGCATTTAGTTCATCTCCTTTAGCCCCTGAATTTTCCACAGCTCTATAAACATTTTTTCTAATTCTATTCTGTTTGTCATTTGCTGTACTTGTTAAGCTGATACTTTGATATTTTTTTATTTTTATTTCCTTCCTGAATTATTTTAGTAGCTATTACAGACATTAAAAAAGCTTCATTCTACCTGGTGTGATGGATGGTACCCTCACTCCTATAATTCTATCACTTGGTAAGCAGAGGCAGGTAGATAGATCTTTGAGTTCAAGGCTAGCCTAGTCTACAGAATGAGTTCTTGAACAGCCAGGTCTATTCATAGATCCCCTGTCTCAAAACACAAACGAATAAATAGAACCAACCAAGCATTTAACTAATCAATCAAAAAAAAAAAACCTCTTCATTCTAGCTTTCATTAAATGTATTTTAAAGTGAAAAATTAAATTTATCTTACAGATTAATTGGTAAGGCTATAAGACCAAAACTAAATGCATTGATGCAGTCACTTAGTGGGGTATTGGATCTTGGGCCTTAGGGAAAGATGTCTACACAGGAATTAGAGAAGTGGAATACAAAACTGCCAACATATGGGATGCTCTGGAAACCAGATAGAAGGTGTTAAATCATGAATCTGGACAATTCTGCCATAGCTTAAGATGTCTTTCACCTTGCTGATGACACAGTTATGAAGGCAGATCTTTTGCAAGAAATCATATTGGGGAAATTGAGAGTAAATAAAAACAGTATCAGGAGTTTCTAGATTTTTTTTAAAGGGGAGGGACCTGTTTCTTATGTGCTTTAAAGCTGTCAGCGCAAATGTTGTATGCTTAACTATTATCTACCTGTATTGCTATTTAGACCTTTACCTCAGTTTGAAATATAGTAAGATAATTAAATGTACTAACACTAACAAAATTTCATAGTGTTTAGGATCTTATCAAATGAATTCACCAGGGAGTTGGTGCATTAATTCACAGCATCATTTACGGAAGTTTTAAAAGGAAAAAAATCTTTGAAGATTTTTGCTTCTGCCAGAAAAAGTGTAACTTTTGAATTTTCCAACTAAAAATGAGTGGGTTTCTTTTGTTGTTGCTTTTTTTTGTTTTTGGATTTTTTAAACAAAAACAGTATCATAGCTGTATTTATTTGACTCCTTAACCACACTCTAACTTATTACCCCATGATGGTGAACTTGTACAGAAATTTACATCAAAATAAAGTGAAAAATTTGCTTGCTTCTAGGTGCAATGCTAGAGAACTCATCCATAATTTTATACAAACCCCTTTCTTTTTATTTTATAGTTTGTTCAAAAAATACCTCTAACAAAGAAGCTAGATGTATGACATTTTTTGTTGTATAAGTTATAGCATCTCATATTGTTTATTATAAGGAATGGGCTAATTCAAAGAGAGTTTGAAGAGTTTACAGTTAGGAATTTTATATAACAAAGAATCAAGTGTCAAATGGACAGAAATTGTAAATCAAAATATAATCATCGCTGTGTGGGAGACATTAGTCTCCCAGCTGAGGAAGCTGTACAAATAGATATCTGCCTTATTGTCTCTCTCATTGGCTCAGTCCCACCTGCAGCAGAAGAGTAAGAATAGTGGGAAAGTCTTGCTAAAAAGTTTTCTGGGACATTTGAGGGGATTCTTCAATGATTTTGGAAAGAGCTCCTGGGAATGTCTTCCACAGTGACATCCAGAACCACCTTCTTCCTGATGGTCATCATCACTACATTTGCAAGTCACTGCTCACTTGCAGATATGTCTAAAATGCTTAGATCACTTTTGTGGCACTTAAGTTCCAGATGATTCTAACAGTGAAGTCCCAAGAGGATATAGAATTAATGTTGATAGAAGATGAATTTTTTGTAAGAATAGTCCCAGGATATGTATGCAGAGGTGAGTGAGAAGTGAGTGATCCTACAGAGATAACCCAAAGGAGGCTTAATGGTGGTAGATCAAATGTGAGCGTTGGCAAAATTGATGTGTGAGCTGAGAGTATAACTCTAGTACAGGTATGAGAGGTAGGAAAATCAAATTTACCTCATGCTTTGGATGTGCCTTTTAAGTTTCATCATTTGAAAAAATGAGATGTCTGTTAAAAGTAGTAATTCCTAATTACCCATGTACAACTGTGGATAGTTAGTCTTAAAATTTTAGAATCTTTTCTCATTTTATTTTTCAAAGATATTTCATCAACCTATTACAGTTTGAAGACAGAGTTTTTTAGACAAATAAGTCATCATGATTTGATGTTCTTCTACATTCTTGTTTCTAGGTTAAATGCTCATTTTCTTTTGCTTTTTGAGTTTTAGTTAGATTCTAAATAATATTTATTACTCTATGCAGCCATGAAGATAAACCTGTGTTTCCTTAATGATGAAAAACAATTGCTTTCATATTATGTTATGAAGTAGTACAAATCCACACAGATTTGTCCTCATTTTCTATTATTTTCACCCTATAAAAGCTTTTGTATTTCAATCTTTATGAAGAATAACTCTGTTTCACTTTGTTAATTATATAATTTTGCATCTTATTAGAAAATTTTACAAATTTACAAATAACCATGGAGTTAGCAGGAACAGAATTTCTCATTGTTGGAAAGGATAATTAAAGATACATTTTTATCAATGTCAAAACAGGATATAATGGTAAGAAATATGCAATCTTTTTAATTAATATGTACATTTATTTCATTTGCTCTATTGGTTTTCAGATGCCATTTTTGTATTTTTGAATCCCATTTAATGTTTTTAAATCACTTTTATAAAACAAGTAATACTCAAAAGCATATGTAGATATATTTTTCTAGACTGAATGCAATGAATTAAATAATTTTTACAAAGGTTATTTAATCTTACCCTATAATATAAAAAAACATTCAGTTCATAATCTGAGATATAAATTTGGGGATGGCTCCAGAGGAAACAGACTGACACCACTACATCAGTATCCAAAGTGCACTAGAGCAAAGGCATATTCCTCCATCTACCTGCTATTGTTCCATTCTCTTACTGTTTTTCTGCCCAGTAGGTCTCAGGGCTACAGTGTTCCCTTTGCTGTTCCCGGTTTTCTGTAGAGTCTTTCTCTTTCACCTCTCTCCTCCTTCCCTTCCTCTTCTGTGTTCTTCCTTTTGACCTTCATAAAGCCAATAAATCAATAAAGGCCTCAGGCATCAATACTGTTTTAATGTAATATTATTTTAAATCTTTAACTCATATATACTTGTATTCTACTAAAATCTTAATCCATGAACATTTTAAAAGTATGAAAAGATATATAGACTTTCCATAAATATCTATAATGATATAAATAACGTTCTACAAGGCACATTAGAAGGAAGAATTCTGAATACAACTGTGAATTTACTGATATGAGTTAGTTTTAGAGCTCAGGAGAAAAAATACAAAATAGCACCAATGATAGCAACAACAAAAATTCCCAGGGATATTAGGTGATATGCCAAAGTCTATAAAACAAATTGATGATGAAGAGAAAGTGGAATCCAAAGTTATAGCAAATGTCCTAATCTATCTACTCATGTTTTTATTGGATAAGCAATGACTCATTGCAAAGGATCCTGGGACAGTGTTTAAAACATAGCTGGGGTAAAAGTCTAATATGTGATTCTTAGCTAGAAACTGAACATGAATCAAAATATAGAAGCATAGAACATGTTAATTCATGTGAGAGCAAAACCATGCATTTCTGTATATGTACATATAATTTAGCTATTATCTCTTTACAACTGCTATTTTCTAATTATTTTATTTTACATAAAGCACAGTAGATGATATGTTTTTGAATTGTTCTTTAAAAATTATTCTAGCAAGAATGTTTTATTATCAATAATGTATCAAGGACAATTAATGGTAGAGTGCTTAGCCCTAACTGCAATAATTATATCATCTTCTTCTAAGGACAAGGGGGTATCACAGAAAAGGAGGCAGAAAGAATGTAAGAGCCAGATGTTGGGAAGATGTGCAGCACAAAAGTGACTCCTGGATATGACAGAGTTGTTTTACTCATGAACTCACTGCAGCTGGAGTTCACTGCATAAGATTGGGCCCTAAATATTTCTTCATCGATGGAACAGGAGCATATGATGATGAAGTCCTTTTACTATACCCTACCAAACAGTCCAGAAGAATGAAAGCAAATCAAACTGGTACACAGAGTGCCAGCAGATGGTGAAAGGTTTGACTCCAGCTTTCTGGAATTGGCTTTAGGTGAGCAACTTTGTAGACAGCCAAAGGGTAGTCCATACTCTCCCATAAGTTCTGAAGTCAATACTGCTAGTCTTCAGTGAATAGTACTTTTTTATGAACTATACCATACATATTTTAAACGAAATTAATTCTACATACTAATGTTTCATGAACAGACGAATAAGCATATGTAAATTCTGTTTATTATACTCATTGCATTTCTTTATATACTATCACATAATAGTTCATTGTGGCTTTGTTCTTAATTTCTTCATCACATTGTGCAATATTTTGGTCATAATATAGACAAAATATGCAACAAAATTATTCACATTTTGTATATGTTAGGATGACTTTATCCTTGCCTTATCTGACATCACATGTAGTTATTTTTAGCTTTTCTTAAATCTTCAAGAGAAAAACAAGTGATATTTCAAATGAACTAGATGAATCATTTGTAATGACTAGGTATGGAAGGAGAGTCAGCCAGGAATTCCCTGTGACTCTAAGCTCCAAATAATAGTCACAAGAGAAACAGGAATGGCCATTGTGCATGCATCAGCGGGCTCATCTGCAGGCTCCGCTCTACTTAGCTGTTCTCATGGAGACCTATTCATGATAATGCCCAATGGTGTAGCTATGGGGAGAAGACAGGAGCAAAGCTTCAGTAAAGCTTTGTGTGGGTGTAAAACTTGCCTTCATGGGCTGTGGAGAATATGAAAGTTATTTATGTAATAAAATCTTAGAAGACAAGACTGGGTACCTGGTGAAGATATGAACATAGAAGGGAATGTGGAGAGAACAATACAATGTTTTCATTCTCAAATTCAGTGATATTTTTTCATCCATGACTCGTAATTGCAAAGCCCGCCAGAGTTCAAGCAGTCAGAAACACCTGTTAGGCACAGCATCCCTACAAATGTGAACCACATATGATCCACCCAGTTTGAAATGAAGTATTATGAAGTCCAGAGTCTCTTTACTTAAAATTAGTAACAGGAAGTGGTATGCTTCTGCATTCTCCATTTTTAGCTACTACATTTCTGAGGGTGGTTCTAACATACTGTTTTTAAGGGGAGATCTACTGCAGAGGGAAAGTAAGAATGACCATCATTTGATAAGGAGCAATGGAGAAATGCAGTCTGAACATAGTAGGGGATTCTGAGTTACCATTGAAGTTCGAGGGCTTGACCCTAACAGCCAGGATGAGATTCATGGCTCTGAGACAGAAGTAGAAGTCAGCATGAAAGAATCTCCCATTTTGTTTGCTTGTTTGTTTTTCACTTTAATTTTGATAGAATAACATTTTACTTCACACATATATCCACACACATATCTTCCAACATATATTTTCACACTGCAAATACATACATACATACATACATACATACACACACACACACACACACACACACACACACACACACACACACAAACACACACATGTTCCTGAGATGTTTTAAGAAGAACTGCTGAAAAAGAATTAAAAGAATTCAATCATTAAGTTTAGGCACCATTTCCCTGTATGCTGTTTTTTATACCAGATATCCAAGAGTTGCTAGTATATTGTCCAGAGACAACATAGCTTCAAGGTCAAAGACAAATGTTGCCTGGCGTTTTGTTCTCTTGGAATTTAATAATACTTATTGGACTCACACCTAAGAAAGGAAGTTGGCATGAGACAGCCTTCCATAAAATGCATTTTCCTAGAACACCTGTTTATTATATAATATACTTTTGATGCTGTATGTTTTATAAGGAGCATGCTTTGGGAATGAATTTAGAAATAGTTATTTATATACCCCTATTGCAGTGGTCAACCATCTGTATCATATGAAACTCCTGGGGAATTTACTGCAGCAGAAGTGAGATCAATGACTGAGTCCTGGTGTGGTGCTTGGTGTCCAGGTTGCTGGGCTGGAACCCACAGCATGAGATGCACAGCTCTGGGACACTAGTATATTTCAGCATGGCAGAACTTACAAGTAGAGGCTACCAAATGCTTTTGCATCAGCAAAGTCAGATGCTTAGGCTGACAATGTGAAACACATCTTTAGAGTGTAAGTCTTTCTCTGTCAGCCTTGACTGACATCAGAATGGTAAAATGAAATTCTCATTTACAACTAACAAATACATCGTGTACAAGAAAACATTCCACATTGCCTAGATCTCCATCTAAGGCAGATCTTTGAAATGAGTTCATACATAGAATACGACTCCAGCCAGGGCTCTTTGGAAAGAACTGATACATTTGTCTGTAGGCCTTTGGAGGATGGAACAGGGAAATGTCTGCATAGCTGCAACTTTAGTGACTGTATCCAAAATAGAAATAATTAATTTTAAAATTAATTACCTGAGGTCAGAGATTATGGAAGGCTCAATGCATGATTCATTTTTGGAAATCCTAAAGGAAAAGGAAACTAGCTCTGACTCAAACTAGAAATAGTGCCTAATGACAACCTACTGAAATTACCCATGCTTCCAGAATCTATTAGCATTAGTCATATATATATATATATTTTCCCCAGGCCATCATGGTTCACGTCCATTAGAGAAATCATAACTATGTGACAAACAGCCTCAGCAGAAGAATACAGGATATAGATAATAAAGATCCAAAGTTAAGGCAGAAGTCAGCACAGAACTGCCTCTGGTGAGCACACATGGTACTACCTGAGGCAAGATCTTGCAGAAGAGAAGCCATGTAGGATGCTTTGGGAGTCTGGGGAAGTCCAGATTCTGCCCTCCCCAAAAACTGTTCCTTTAAGGTAGATGTTTAGAAAATAGGAAATCAACTTTATCAAGGATTTCACATTTCTTCTTCTTTTTAACCTTGAGCTTAACCACAGTCTAATAAATCTGCTTTCAAACTTTAACATGTCACCGTGATGACTCTAGGGTTCTCTCTATTCTAAGTATAGATAGAAATGCTGTATTTCTGTCATAGTCCATTCAGGAACACTGTAAAATTCTCACTGAGTAAAGCTTAAGCCAGTAACTGTGGAAACAACATTGGATTGTCTTTGTGTATACTGGGAGTTAGGGACATCTATGTCTTCACAGAGGATAAGCACAAATCCAATTTCTCCTAACAATATCTGCAGTGACTTCTCTCTGGGCTCAAACTCTGATCCTGACCTCCATTTTGCTTAGTAAAATCAACACAAATAATATTCATCATCAAAAAATTTACTGAGTATTAGAAAGACTCTCTTTCCAAAATTAATTAAGTTTTTCAAAAGAAAAAGTTTCTAAGCACACAATTCACTTTTTTTCTTTGTTCCTTTTTAAAACTTGGTTTATTTATTTTTATTATTCTTTCTATTTTTTAAGATGTTAAATCATATTATAGTAACGTTATTTGTTAGAAAGACCACACATGCACGGACATACAGACAAAATATATGTAAAAGTATATTAGTGAAGTTTGTGTGTCTCTACCATATTCTTCACTGCTTTCTGTAACTGTTAATTACCAGGATAAACTTCAGGAAAGATGATCAAAGGTTAACTACATGGTAGCAATTGCATGGTTTGAGAGTTTATTTGAACATGTATGCTCCATCATTAAGTGTTAAATAAATCCTAGATGCTTGTTAAGCACACACAAAAATAGTTACAAAGGTAAACTATATACATACTGACAGCTTTTCTAATATTGTATTGTTTACTTACTACTACATGGCCATTTCTGCCTTTGCCAATTTACCTGTTTATGAACTGAAATAATGTTCATTCTGTTTGATTGCTTGTAATATCATCAATCATATACTGGTGCATTATTGTAAATCAGCAATTATGTGGATATTTAATGCATATTCATATTAGTACTTTTGATTACTATTCCTATGTAAAATGATGTTTTCAGGATATCAGTGAGTCCATAGAAGGGTCCAGCTCATAAAAAAATGAAGGGCAAACAGACTCTGAGGGCAGAAACTTCATTACTAGACCTGTTCATTTAGACATATGACAAAGGAGGATATAAATATTTAATATCTGCATGGAGTCCACTGTGTCTCATACTGAAATATAAATTCAATGATGGTTTTTCTCTATTTACAATGTTATTACAAAGATTATACTATTTTTTATCTTTTCACCAGTTATTTACAATAAATGAAATTTAATATCTCAAGAGGTATCATTAAACTATACAGACTCTCCAAGATTAAAAGAAAATATGCTATAATTTTATTTCTAATTCTTTTTAGGGAATGAGAATTTGAACTACCTTGAATTTTATGTATCTCCCATATATGTACATAACGTTAATTTTCTGTCCCGAGAGTAACACAGCCATAAAAAGGCCAATTACACTTTTATGAGGAGGAAATATAAGATCTGGAGTTTCTATTTCTCTATTGCTTCATTCTAAATAACAGCATGATTTCCAGGGAACACTTTCAGACTTTCTGACACAGAATAACTAGCAAATTTCAATAAAGAAAAGTCAAGCTAGACACAGTGTGGGGCCTGCTACAGTGCAAGAAATGTTAAGACAGAGCCCAGACTGGCGCCTTGTTTTGATGAAAACTCAGAAGACAATTTGAAGGTGCTTTTGAGTCACTAGAGACAGAGGCACAGATGGAGCTGTGAATTGAGTGACTGTGTAATCTGAGATCTGCAATGAGCCCCAGTCCCAGCTGCATATTTCCAGTGATTATGGGCTAATTGGCTGTGGTAATTGATTATTAAAGGACTTGTATGCTTAAAGTTTTAAAGTTCTTAAATTTATAATTTAAACATTGCTAATAAAATTCAAAAATGTGAAAACGAGTTTCAGAATGTTGCAAGTAGCTAAGACTCCCTGAAGCACATTTTGTTCTTTTAGATGAGAAAATAAAAGGGCCAGAGAGATGGTTCAGGAGTTACAGGCTAAGCTCACAACGAAAAATCTAAGAAAATACTCTGGACTAATACATTTCCTATAAAGCCAGATAAAAGTCCTTGAGACAGCAAACATATGCTTATTTTTAAATTCTGTGGTTGGTAAACTGACAAAACTTCATGCTTACCAGGCAAGGTTTAAAGTGAAATCCTACTTCCCTTCTTTCTCCCTCAGGCCCCTTTATTATGTTATTGAGAACAGGGAATGTATGTTCATATATATGCTTCTGTTATATCAACTTTCTTCACAATTGCATGTCTTCAACTTTATTACTTAAAAGTCAGTGTTTATTAATTTCAGGTACCTTAGTGTAAATAGTCATAGTCCAGTCTCTTATTACACAGTGAGTTTCATTCTCCTAAACAGTCCATTGATTTTTATATTAGCTACAATTAAAGGTAAACAATTGCACAATTGTTTTCAAAATATTTAATATATTTTTATTTTTCTTTGGCTTCTTTGGAAAATTACTAAAACTTAATGTAACGTATTATCATACTGACCAGCAGGTCAGAAGTCTGAAGTGGGTTCTTAGGGACAAAGGTCAAAAAATGGGTTTTCTGGAGGTTCCAGAAATGACTCCTTCCTCTGCCTTTTCCAGCTGCTGTTGGCTTTTTACGTTTTTTTATTTGTAGCAACAGAAAGGTGGATCAAGGTGTGCCATCTCCTGAATTTGATGTGACTCCATAAAGGACATTTAAATGTAGGCTAGATTTAAATGATTCCAAATGAACCAAAGTCTGGAAGTTTTCATGTCAAGAAATTTGTGTCTTTTTTTTTTTTTCTTCTTGGATCACTCTGTTTTGGAAACTGTCCACCATGTAAAATGTCCAAATTTCTTGAGAACTCCACATAAAGGAAGAGAGAAAAGATGTGAAGTAAAAGAAGGAACAAGAGACTCTGCAGCCAATGGCTGTTGTAAGTGCACAGCTGCCTGGAACTGATTGGTCACCCCATCTGATGCTGTAAGGCCAAGCAACTGAGCTGGATCCACATTCCTAACTTACAGCATCAGGTGTGAATGAAATAGTGTTACTAAAGTCATAAAGTCCCATTCTACCTAAAGGGAACCAACATAAAGAAAAGGCAAAAATGGCTGTTGGGCTCATTTAGAACAAAATAGTGGATTTTTAAAGTCCCTATCATGAATAAGTCTTACCCTCATTTCCCCATAGGATGGTTCCTCAGAGACTTACATGTTTTGTGATCATCCAGCATAGTCCCCTTCCTGCATTTCCACCCTTTGGTTCAAAACATGAAGCCTTATCTAATGACTATTCTGGAAATCAGTAACACTGTTTCTCACTTGGATCTTTTCTGATGTCCAGAAGATCACCAGTATCATGTTTCCAGCAACTTTGCTGAAGGCTTTAAGTTAATAAACATTACTCTTTTAAAGGAATTTTATTTTCAGAAATATGTTGTCTTCAGAGAGACACTCACCTCATTAAAAATCATCACCAGTCTTCCTTTCTATTAATACCCCATTCAGAAGGAGTTTGTTTGTTACCATAGGTGAGCCTGCACTGACACATCATTATCACCCAGTGCAAACGGATATTCAGGCCTCTGTCTGCACAGTAAAAATCCAATAAATCTAGGACTTTGAATCTTTTTTATATTATCATGTTATTTTTAAAAATTATTTTAACTCTCTTTGTATTGCTTTAGAAATTTTTTTCTCCTAAAATCCCATGGTTTATATAAGAACATTTAGTCTTTTTTTAAAAAAACTTTATTATTTATTTACTTATTTGCCTTGGTGTTTGCCTGGAACTGGAACTACAGACAGTTGTTAGCTGCCATGTAGGTGCTGGGAATCGAACCCGGGTCCTCTGGAAGAGCAGACGGTGCCCTTAACCGCTGAGCCATCTCTCCAGCCCCGAACATTTAGTCTTTAAAATATGTTTACTATCAAATTTCATGCTACTGTTTTATTAATGTAGCTTTGAGTAGTACTCACAAAAGAGTTTTACTCATACAGATATAACTTCCTACCTATATTTTTATTTGTTGTATTGAAATGACTCAATATGGGAGACACAGTTTTTAACAGTAAAGGAACATTCTAAAGTTAAGCAAAAATATTCAGGGCCATTGAAGAAAGCCCATTAGTGTTATTAATAATTTAGCTAACATCTTCATTAATTCCCTATTGTCATAAAAAGCAACTTGGGGAGGAAAGAGTTTATTTCCTCTTAAAGCTTTAGACCCATCATTCAGGAAAGTCAGGGCAGGAACTCAAGGCTTGAACCTGGAGACAGGAACAGACACAAAAGTCAGGGCAAGTTCCTGCTTATGCAGTTGCTCTCCATGTTTTTCTCTGAGAACCACCAGCCTAGGGGCACCACTGCCGCAGTATGCTGGTCCTTCCACATAAATCACCAATTAAGAAAAAGCCCTATGCACTTGACTGTAGGCCACTTCCATGAAAGTAATTATTTATCTAAGATTTCTTCTTCACAAGTGACTCTAGCTTATATCAAGTTTGTTGTAGAATATGATTTGAAGGTGTGTTACTTTTGTTTAAGTTGTGTTTGTTTAACTCTGTGAAGGTGTGTTACTGTACCTTTCTAAAACACCTGATGATCTAATAAAGAGCTGAAAGGCCATGGCAGGGCAGGAGAGAGAGACAGGTGGGGCTGGCAAGCCAGGAGTATAAATAGGAGAAATCTGGAAAGAGGGAGAAGACAAGAAGGAGCCAGAGGAGAAAGATGCAGAACACCAGCCACCCAATCACACACACAGGGCCATGGAGAAAGAAACAGAGAAAGATATACAGGAATAGAAAAGCAAAAAAGCTCAGAAGCAAAAGATAGATGGGATACTAGTTAGTAGAAACAAAAAGATCTCAAGAAAAGGCAACAAAGTCCGAGATAAACCGCCTCTCCCACTATTTGGAGTCCCACAAAAGCACCAAACTAACACACATACAGAGGAACTAGTATCAGCTCCGAACACACATACAGAGGAACTAGCATCAGCTCCGAGATTTCTCCTTTACTCTCTGTGAGCTCCTATGAGTCTTGCTTGGTTGATTCAGTGGGCCCGTGTTTTCCTGATGTCCTGGACCTTTGTCAATTTGTCATGGCATAACGATCAGTCAATCATCCACTGTAGATACAGCATTTCTCTAAGAATTCTTGTTCACAGAGATGAGTCTCTTGTTAGGTTTCAATGGGGCAGCTGATTCAAGAGAACACTGAGATGAGTTACTGAGGTACGAAGGAATTTATTAGAAGAGCTATTGCTGATATATGCAGACAGAGGAGCAACTGTATATCCAGGACTCAGAAGAGCGTTTGGATCCCAGCGCAAGAGAGAGACAGCATAGCCAAGGAAAGTCTGAAGGGAATCAGACCTTAGGTAGAAAGGGAGAGGATTCCTTTGCATAGCTTTTGTGGATAGAGGGGATGTCCTATCAGGACCTCTGATTCCCAAGCAGGAGGCAGGGAAGGGAGTTGGGCAGCAGGGTGTGGCACACCTGGTGAAGTCCTCATACAGACAAGTTTGCTAGCTATGGGCTCACAATGTCTTTGAGAGGAGGCTGAGAAGAGGCTGCATTCTAACATTACATGCTTGTTTACTGCAGTGAGCTCATTAAACCGAATAAACACTTTTCTCCTGTGACTGTTACTGTGGTTAGTAAAGTAGAATGAGCTAGTGAGAAGGAAGAAGGAAGCTGCAAAGACAGCCAGGCAGTGGCAGTGGCAGAAGCAGGACACCAGCAGGGATACCACAATAAAGTAGTTCTCTTGATGGCCTATGAACATAGCAAAATTACCAGATGTAGATAGCCAAAGGACTTGTGTCAAGTTAACAAGAAAAAAATCAAATAAGAGATACTAACAAAAAGAAGGAGCTGAACAGGGTTAGATCATCTAGGCAAAAGGAGGAAGCAAACATTGAGAAAGCAAGAAAGGACAGCAGAGTCTGACGAGGGACAGAGACAATGAGAAGACAGAGAGCAGATGATGCAGAGCCTGGTTATAGAAAGACTCTTGGTGTGGTGCTAGAAGCCACAGAGCACAAAGACAGGAGTCTATGCAGGGGCTATAATACTTTGAGAGCTGAGGGGTGTAACAGGGGAGGCCTGCACAGGACTGCAACTGGAAAGGCTGCTAGCTGCTGCTGCCTTCACCTCCCTACGGCTGCTACTGACCTCTAAACCACAGAGGGATACAAGAGTCCAGTGCACGAAAGCATTCCCTGTTTCTCTGGATAAAAAGGACCCCACTTGACTACTTGGTCTGCAGCTGTCACATGCAAGTGACATGTTGTTCTCCATTGCAATGGTGCACCTTTTCTTATGTAGCCACAATTTGCTTAAAAATATGTAATGTGAATGCTCCCCTTTATATTACATAGACATACACGTTAAAATGCAATTTCTGATAAAAACTGAATTTTATTTCAATAAAAATATTTCTGTTTGTCAAAAGGGGTTGGCTGTTAAGATGTTTCAAACTTTTATTATTGCAAATAATATCTAGATAAATATCTTCTAGCTGTGAATTTACCTACTACTGACATATCTGTATAAAATACATTTCTTTATCCAAGAGATTGTTGTGCATACAGCCACAGAGATGTTTAAAGTTTGTATGAATGGCTCATTATACACAAATGGGTTTTCTTATTTACATGACATTCTATTAATTTTCTAATACTATCAATAATTTTAATATAAGTAGGCAAGTAAAATTATTCTGTGTTTTTTCACATAAAATCTAGATTCCTTGATTTTGTCATATAGTGCTTTGTAGATTAAAGAAAGTTTTATATAAAGATATTTGTAATAAGATATAAATTATGGTATAATTTATTTAAATTTAAGTACATGTTAAAGCTGATGATATATCTTTGTGGTAGAGCTCTTTCTTAGTATATATGAGTTTAATCATCATCATCAAAAAGTACATAAAAATAAATTAAGTATAGCTACTCTAGTTACATTAGATATATTTTAGAATTTGAAATAAATACTGAAACTGATTTATTTTTCTGAAATTGTTTCATTTTCTGCCTTCACAAGAAATCTAGAATTGATGATTTTTTAACTTAACTACCAATTACTTTGCTTTTGTTATTTTCTAATATAAAATGAAGAAATATTTTATTAATATTTTAAAAGTTCCTTAATCAACACTCAATTCAGATTATGTTGAATAATAGAAAAATAAGCAATTACCAAATTTCTCTTTCACTTGATAATAAACAGTGAATAAAAAACTGATGTACCAAAACAGCATCCTTTTATGGATCGCAAGGTTGTGCATTTTTGCTATGATTCAATAGTCATTGCACACTGAATACAACTGTGAAATGTAAATGCATATAGGACTGGCTAGACTGACAGTTTATGTATAAAAGGTGGATTGCATTTTATGAGTGGAACTTATTAAAGAGGCTCAAAGCTACCTTATTTCTTTAAAACATATCACACCATCACCAACTCTCCTTAATTGCTCTTCCTGCTCTACAGCTTCAGGGCACACATCATGTTTCATCCATTTTTACAGTTATTCATAGTCATGGCCATATTCTGGGTTAATTAAGTTTAAAATTCTAAGACATTGTTCATACTATCTATAAATCATAAAAAGATGCATTGGTTTTTAATAAATTAATTAATTCTGGGTTAGAATACAGCAACTGGTATAGGCTCTTCTTTATAATAAGGTTTCCATTCAGATAATGTGTAGAGCTATAGTCAATAGAAAATGGCAGAACCTTTTACTTTGGGGAAATAATTTCAGAAAGGAGATGATAAATCACAATTATATAAACTTGGAGAAGACATAACATAACTATTGGCTTCACAATAATAACCAGGGAAAGAGGAGCCCCTTGCATTTGGAAGATTAGAGCTAATCGTTTTTGCAGGGTGTGCAATAAATCAATTTTGAAAATGTCAAGTCAAATCAGGTGTGCTAAGCTATTAACTAGTATGTGGTTTACAACAAACCAGACATTGAGTTATAGAATTTATTTCAGACACCTTCATTTGTAGAACACAGGAAGAATGGATAAGCCACATTTACATATACAGCCATCTCATGCAATGATAGGAAAGAAATTTAAAGTACAATACAAAATAATAGTATTTCTATTTTAAAGGAAATGAATCAATTCATGAAGTTAAGACTTAAATGCTAATCATCATCCTTTTATGGGATTGTGTCTTTAAAAGAATCTAGAAATAGTTGATAAAAATAATTTTATTTCCAGCATGTTGTGCAGTTTTTAAAACAAAAAAAATATTTCATTTGCTTCTACTATGAGCCTTGTCCAGCACTGATATTAAGGTTTGTAGCTAGGCTTATTGTTTTTGTTTTATGTTATGTTGTGTTATGTTATGTTATATTTGTTATGTTATACATGTTCATTTGATATCATGAGAAGGTATTTTCTTTTCTAAAAGGAAATTGATGAACAGTAGATCTGGGGGATAGGGGAGAAAGGAGATGGGAAGAACCAGAGGAGTGGATGGAGGGGAAGGGAGTTTGAACAAGAGTATAGATGGATAAAAAATTTGGCTTTATTCATAATAATGAAAAAAACCTGTATGAAGTCTTGAGGTTATTTCTCATCCTGGATGATGATTTTCAACCACGAATAAATTTTGGAATCCCCTGTGTCATTGGACATCTCTCTGTTCTGGCCAGTCAGTCCCACAGCCGTTTAGTCCCAAAAATCACATAAAAGCTTATAATAATTATAAATTGTCCTAGGCTCAGGTATATTACTTGCTATCTCTTACTCTTAAATTAACCCATAGCTCTTATCCATGTTTAGCCACGTGGCTTGGTACCTTTATTTTTCAGTGTAGCATCCTCCTCCTCTTTTCTCTGTGCCTAACTGGCGTCTATACCTTTGTTCTTCTGCTTCCCTGATTTCTCCTAGTCTGGTTGACCTACCTATGCTCCTTGCTTGCCTTTTGGCCAATCAGTGTTTTATTAAGCCAGCATTTATGGTGACAGATATTTACAGTGTACAAAAACATAAAAATTATTTATGTTTAGCTTCCACTTCCAGAGTTTTTGCTATGTTGATAAAGCAAAAGGAATTTCTCAAATTAGTGTTTCTGAGAGACAAACTAACATTGAGAGCAGTCAGATGTTCAATTAAATTAGGCCAAATTATTTCCAATATGTAATTGATATTATTATGTTGAGATTGCTGTATTTTGGACGAAAATATATTATTTAAATGACTATGTTAACTAATCAATTGTTCCTATTATTTTAATGTAATAGTTAATCTTCATAAATATAAATGGTTTGACAATTGCATTATCCAAGTTTTTGAGAAGACCACAAACATTTCTTTTATGGGATAGTCAAATAAAATTGTTTTTCTTTTTTCTTTTCTTTTTTTTTTTTAACAGAATATGAGGACAAGGGTTGGGGGTTGCCCAGCACACTGCCAGGCATTCCGGGGTGCTGGCTCAGAGCCCTGGCACCCAAGGGAGGGCCCCTAGGTAGGCGTAGACAGCAGCAGCATTTAGATAGAGAGACAAGATCGGGCCTGAATACTCACTTTATTAACACTTAGTTCCAGCAGCGCCAAGCCCTAAGACAAGGGTCAGAGAAACAGGAGGAAGAGACAACTGGACAGACACAGACCCTAGTGTACTCTGCTCCTGCAAAGGCTGCAGTCCCCTCAAGTCTCCCACCACATACACACACTGAGGCCCAGAGCCCAGAGTTGTTCCCCACCACAAACGTGGGCATGGCCTGGTGAGCAGGCAGGTAGGCCAGCTCACAGGAGGTGCGTGCAGGTGAGCTCAACTCCAGCGACTCTGAGATACCAGAGGATGGAATATGTTGAGCACAAGGGCCACCAAAGCCTCCACCGTTCCCAGGACAAAGTATCAGAGGCAGATAAAATTGTTTTTCTAAGTCCAGGGCTAGGGTTTGGATATTTGTCCTTTGTGAGTTTGAGAAGAATGGATGTGGATATAAAAATAGTAAAGAAATAATTAGTTTAAAAAAAAAACACGGAGTTCCACATTTAGCAAAGTTAATGAGAGTCCTTATGGTTTTAAAGTTTCAAATCAGTGTGCAAATGAGAACTCCAAACCAACAGAGAATAACCTTAGCATTCAAGAGTATTTAGCTAAATATGTCTTTTTTCTCCTGAGAATTCTATATCCTTTAGTTTTACCCGAAACAGATGGTTTTGTCCCTAAAAGACTCAAAATAAATTTTAATTTATTTATTGTTTACATTTTTTCAGGGATCAATATTAGAAAAATTTTATGTTTAAAATTTTTATTTTGAATTAATTGAATAGATCCTGTATGTTCTATGTTTTAATAATATAGCTCAATGTTATCTAGATCATCAAAAAATATTTGTTAAAATGACAAATCTCATCAATTGTTTTTTGAAGGGAATAAGGAAGCATAGTCATATATTTCATTCTTTGGCATCTTGGATATTCAAATTTTCATTTCAATGTGAATAATATGAAGTAATTAACTCTATGTTCACTTGATATTGTAGTAAGCATACAGGTATTGCAAAGAGAAAGATTGTCTTATGAACCAATGAGTTTGAAACTGATGTTGTAAGAGAACAAAGGAAAAGTTTTAAATTATTTTTTTCTTATGCTGTATTCCACCCAACCTTTCAGAAGTTCTTTGATATAGAGAAGTATGGATTGACAAATTCAGGAACCAAAAAGAGAATAGACAAAGACAGAAAATTTAGAGTTATAGAGGTTCTCCATCAATACAGTGCCCCAAGTTCATTTGTCAGGGCTTTTTTATACCTAAAGCCAGGGTAGGCAAAAAGGCCTCTCCCTCTCCAGGACACCATGGTTCAAAGCACAAAATATCAACAAGCCTAAACACCTTTAATTCACAAAACAATCTTGTAGCCACTCCTTACAACAAAGCATCCTGTTATTTGGCCTTAAAGATTAAGACACCTGGTGCCTCTACCTTTGGCCAAATATCCTTCTATAAAGTCTTGAGATGCAAAACAATCTCTCAATCCCAGACTTTCTTCTGACCTTGAGTCAAATGTAATCAGGCTACATTATGGAGTCCCTTATATATGGAATCTCTTGTGGGCTCCCACATTCTTAGAATTTGTGTAGAATTTTAAAGCAGCAAAAGAAGCTTTTGAAGTCCTTAGGTAAACTCTGATAATTATGACTCCATAGTGACAGTATTAGAATCCTTGTCTGAAATGGACCCTAATGTAATATAACATAACATCTAAGGCCTGAGGCTTCCCAGGTGAATTTGTCTTTGATCTTATGAGGGATACTTATGATTTGGACAAAACTCATGAAACACCTTTAGAATGGCTGGAGTGAAAGTGAAACGAGGTACATAGGGAAAGGTGATCATTTAGTCAGGTCTCCATACACTAATTTTAAAAGGCCAAACCTGAAAAAAACTGAGAAAAGGAAAAAAGAATAAATAGATGGCATCAAGTCAAGGGCTCTCTAAACAAGTTTTTCAGCCCTGGTCATCCAGAGGCTTCTTTATGCCACCTGTAAACATCTCTTTCCCAGAGGACTTACTGTCTGTGTGTGAGGCTCAGTCTCCATTTTACTGACTCAGTTCAGAGAGGTGAGAGGGATATTTCATGGATCTGAAGTGTGCAGGCTAATCCTATAAACAATATTCTTGACAAGAAGGCTGGGCCCTAGTGAGACACTTTCCTCCACCAAGACCACATTCACTCAAATAAAATCACACCCATTTCAAACAAGGCTGAACCTACTCCAAACAAGATCACAACTACTCCAACAAGGCCACACTTCCTAATAGTGCCACTCCCTATAGGGGCCATTTTCATTTAAACCACCACAAAAGGAACACTGTGTCAATTGACTGAACAGGTGTGTGAATTCTAGTAGACAGTCTGGGCTTTATTTAACCTAAAACAAGCAATATTGTTTCCTATGGGGAACAAAAAACTCTTTTTATGAAAGAGGAAAGTGGCAGCTAGTATGTAGAATGCTGCCTACATTGCTCTATTTTCTATACATGCATGTGTAATTCCTGCCTGAATGTAAGAGTTAAATGTCAGCCTTCTTAAATGCATTTTGTGTAACTTGTGTATACAGATTTATTTTGAAGTGAGAGGAGAAGGAAGAGAACATTAATTCCAGATGGCTTTAAGCAAATATTAGAAAGGTGAGCTCTCATAGGCTTCCAAATTTCTTTTGGCTAGTTGACATTTACAAACACAGCCGAGCTGGCTAAGCTCTCTCCCTTAGCAATATTAAGGCTTTAGAGCGTGTACAGGATATATGTGGAATGAAATATGCCATTTAAGAATAGTGAAGAAAGGACAGGACTGCAGCCATTGTGCGTAGAAATCAGGGAACCACACTTTGTGTTATTTGAAACTTCCTATTAAAGCATTACAGACTATGATCATTTTGTCTGCTGTTTATAATGTTGAAAATGTTCACTGATTTTTCACCTTCCTACTTTAAGATCTATTTTTTATTTTATTTATTCATTCATTTATTTGAATAGCAAATTATCTCCTTCAGTTTGAGAACAGTATGAATTTCCTGAGGATATTCTGTAAAAGCTAGGATACTTTAGGCAGTTGACAATAAGTGCTAAGAATTGCTTAGTGATGTAAACTGAGGACCAACGAATTATGTGTTTTTAAGTTGCGTGTGTGTGTGTGTGTGTGTGTGTTTGTGTGTGTGTGTGTGTGTGTGTGTGTGTGTGTGTGTGTGAGAGAGAGAGAGAGAGAGAGAGAGAGAAGGAGAAAGAGAGAAAGAGGGAGAGAGACCCCTCTCACTTACATAAAAACATAATTTTTGGTGTTAGAAATAGAAAATTTTAAAAGAGAAAATACTTAATCTCCAAGTAGTATATAAACACTCAGTCATTTCATCCTCACACAGAAGCTGGAGGAAATAAGTCCACATTACATATGTAGATGAAAATAATTGATGTGATCTATGTACAGGAAAACATTATTTTAGATGTATGCAAAGCAGAAATAAGTCTAGGGTACTTTCAAGTTTTAATTTTTATTTTCAAATGTTTTTGTTATAAAATATAGATGGAATATAAGATTCTTTCTTAATCACTTTTAATTATACAGTACAGTGTTAGATCCATTCACATTGTTATAAAAACCATCTCCTCTCCAGACTACTTTTCCAATTTTAAAATTGAAACTACATTAATTAAAAACTTCTTTTTCAATTTTCTAGCAAATCTTGGCAACCATTCTCCTGATTTGATATTTTATTTATTAATTCCAAAGAGCTACACACATTCAGAACTAAAACCTTTTTAAAAGTGTAAGCAAATCATAACCATTCATTAAATCATTACTTAGTACCTATTTCTCTGCTGTGTTCTTTTATATTTCTTTAGTTACTTTTGAGATTTTATTTCCTATATTTCTTCATTTACCTTTCTCATTATGAACCCTCCCATATACACTTGCCTGTTCTACTTCACACTGATGGCCTCTTTTTCTCACTAATTATTGTATGCACACATGTATAGTCATATATATTTCTAAATGCAACATGTTGAGTCCATCAGATGCACTTGTATGTCCATTTTCAGGGCTGACTATTTTCCAGTAGACATCCAATCAGTGTTCCCTTCCCTGGAAGACTGTGTCTCCTACTCTCTGTTTTCCTTAGTCTCTTTGTTGAGTTGAGGCCTCTGAGTTTTCCTCATCAACCATCACATGTTTATTGATCTCATCCTGGTTCAGCTCTCATTGTCTTATTGCTGAGAATATATTGATGTATCTTCTGATGTTGCCAGGTGACACAATCCAGCAGCGTCTGTCTTTCTCTTCCTCCCCCTTTCATACTCCTCTCTCTTTCTCCTCTGTATATACCTTCATACTTATAGTCAATGTCTATGTTTATATGTAATTATAAACATACATATATATATATATATATATATATATAATATGTATACTTTTAATGGGCTTAGTAACAATCAATGTACTTACAACAAAATATTATCAGCAGAATTGAAAAAATTTAAAAACCAACATTTTGGAAAACAATGTGACTATCAATAATGTGATAGTCTTGATACATGCATGAATACCCATAATTACATGCATGCAGATTTTTATTCTTTTGTTTTTTATGGCTAGACATGTTTGCACTATTCAACCTACTTTATATTTTTTCTCTTGTTTATAGAAAATATTTGACTAGGGAAAATTTAAAGTTTACTTTAAAGTTAACAAAATATTGGTATTTTGCTAAGGGATATTCTTCTTGTATACTGTAAAGATTTTTCATTCAAAATGGTTTAATAAAATGCTGATTGGCCAGTAGCCAGGCAGGAAATATAGGCAGGGAGACCAAATAAAGGATGATGGGGAGGAGAAAGGCTGACAGGAGAGGCTAGCTAGGTGCCCAGGAAGTATGACATGCTAGAGGACAAGTAAAGCCATGAGCTATTTAGCAATAAATTGATAGAAGTGGGTTGATTTAAATGTAAGAGTTAGCTCATAACAAGCCTCAGCCAATAGCCTAGTATTACAATTCATATTTGGTCTTTAAATCACTTATTTAGGGCCAGAAAGTTGGGGCAGATAATGTCTGATTCCAGTCATTAGTGTCATATAAGTAAATTATTTTATTTTTAATTATATGAGGCAATAAAATAAATTGTATATTATATATCAGTGATTTATCTAAATACATTTGTTACTTTAAATATTTTCATTTTCTACATGTACACTAAGAAAATAAATTTGTGAATATGCCAAATAATGCAGATAAAGTCTAGTGTTATTTCTTCACCAATTTTTGGCTTTTTCTTTTATAAATTAAACTGGTTATAGAGTTTTATTTGCCTATTTTTATTTTAGTCCTCATATTTTTATAGGTATTTGACTACCTTTTCCTAGGCTTTAAGCACTCCATTATATTTTTTTTTTATAATTTTGTTAATTTACAGCTGTAAGATATTCTTTCTCACATATATTGGTAATATAGTAAATGCAGAAATTAAATTTATCATATTAAAATTGTTACCTTACTAAAAGAAGGTATCTCCTTTGTTTTGTTTTACTGGGATATAATTGAAATTCTCATAAACTTGATCCTCTCATCTAAAAAGGTGCAATCCTAAGACGTGCATGTGAACAAACTTATGCTGTAAACTATAAATATTCCACAAAGGGTTTGTCATTTTGAAAATAGGTAAACAAAAAACCACAAATCTTACATTTCTGATTATCCAGTTTATGTTAGATCCATCTTACCTTCAGGTATTGGCAATGACTCATTTCTATGTAGGCCTGCCATTTTCTTTTCTTTTTTTTCTTTTTTTAATTTTTTTAAAATTATGAATAAAGTCATATTTTTTATCTGTGTATATCCTTGTTCAAGCTGCCTTTACCCTCCCACTCCTTCCAGTCGCTCTCTCTTCTCCACATGTCCCAGCAAGGGCAGGAGGTCCCATGGTCCCAATATGGCTTAATTCAGCATCCACTCTTGGCAGATCCATTTTCCTCACCCCAACATCAAGACTGGGTCAGATGTTCCTCTGGAGGGAATGGGACTCAAGGTGCCCGTCCAAAGTATTTCAGATCTGAAGCTTTTCAGTGTTTGTGGTTTGCTGCTTGGACATGTTTTGCTTTTTGTATTTTTGTTTAGAGTCCACTAATCAGTGAATTCATATGCCTGCCATTTTCTATTGGTAGAATTATGTAACATTTTACTTCCGTCTAGCTGTCTTTGCTTAACACACTGTTTTCATGACCTGCACATATAGTTTATATTAGAAACCCATTGCTTCTTATGAGTAAACAATATTACATTGCTTGCACATACCATCTTATGTACTTGTTTGACCTTTGCTTAGTTGGTATTTGCTTAGTTTTGCTTTTTTGCTATTATGTTTAAGTATTTCTATAAACACTTTTATCAAGTAATATTTGCTTTTAATTTTGTTGTCTATGTTCCTAGAGGTAGAATTGTTTAGTTATTTGGTAAGCTTTTATATCTTTAAGAACTACAAACTGATTTACATAGTGACTTCATCATTTAATGCTCTCACATGCAATTTATATAAGATTGTTTACACACTGTCATTTGATATTAGTTTCTGTCTATCTGACCATAGCTATCCTAGTGAGTATGTTCTTGTGATCTTGAGCTATACTTTGCTAATAACTAATATATATGGGATCATTTTTTACTCAATAACTTTCTGGTGAAATGTCTGTTTATATCACTCTCCCCTTTAAATCTGAGCTACCTTGTTTTATTATTGTTGAGCAAGAGAAGTACTCACTATCTGTAAGTACAAGTTACAAGACAAATGATCTCCAAAACTTATTATATTCTATAGTTTCACTGCATATAAAATTTAAGTAAAATTACCTCTTTCTCTAATTTCCCTTGTAATTAGATATAATTTCTAAAGAGCCCTTGTAGGACCAAATCATTAAGCTTTGACTGGTTTTCTTCTATAGAGTTTGCTCTTCTAAATTTGACAGTTACCTTTCTTCCCTCACCTCCAGTTAAGTTTTGGACTTGTTGTAAGGTCAGAATCTAATTTTGTTGTATAACACCTGTTCTAATGTCACATTCCCTGTTTTACTTTCATTTTTACTTTAGATGAAATCATTGTGTTTATAGTTTTACATCATCTTTACTAGAGAAAAATATAATTTATTTTGTTTTTAACTTTTATTAATTTATCCATTTCTATTTCAATCATTGTCTTTCTTTCTGTTTCCATCTCCCTCATGTCTTTCTGTGTGTGTGTATGTATATGTGTTTGTATATGTATGTGTGGTATGTGTGTGTGTGCATGTGTGTGTGTATGTGTCTGTATGTGTATGTGTTTGTGTGTATATTTATCTGTGTGTGGTGGATGTGAGTGTGTGTGTGTGTATGTGTCTCTGTGTGTGTGTGTGCACTTCCTTGAATTTTTTATATAGCCTAATCTATTTCTTGATTGCATATTTATGTTTTAGCCTTTTCATACATAGTTTTTGCCTTTTTTTACAATCTGAAAAAAGTTTTTTTTGTCTGATTGCTTTGTATTTTAAGAAATTAAGCTACAAAACAAATGGATGTGAAAGATAAATGAAAATAAAACTCCACGTTTGTAATACCAGCAACAAAGTCAATTGAGATTATTGAAAACATTTTAATTGACAGAGATATGTACATGTAATTGAAGAGACAAATAATAAATATGCAGTCATATTCACACTCACATAAGTTGAATTAAAATAATTCAAATTTCAATTATTATTAAAATTAATAAGGAGCCAAAATTATTTTATGAACTATTGACAATGAGTAATAGACCATTACATATGGGGCCTGCTAATATTTAATTTGGTCAGTAATGATACAAACACTAATCCATTAAATGACAATAACTTCAATAATGTCTTTTTGTAAAAGGAAATTGATTTTTATATCACTAATATCACTATATTCTGTGCTGTTATTCACCAAAATTATGAATGAACCTCATAATTTAGTTGAGATGAAAAAGTTGTTAGATTATAAGTCAATACATTTAAAGTTTGTAAATATCTCATGATCTTATTTGACCAAGACTATTTTACATTCACAAGAATGACAGTATTCAATTTTCTTATCTATTCTGACTGTATGATTTCCTTAATCAAATTTTTACTCTTTGTGACATTCAAATATCTTTTACATTGGGTTTATATAAGTTTGGCTCAGTGAGTGAAGAGTCAACCATGAAAACAAAGGGTCGTATGAGAATGTATCTTTCAGTACTATAAGAAAGGGAATCATAGTCTTCAGTAGTCTACTCACTGCTGAGCCCACCAGGATCCAGAAAATAACTTCAAGCCCATGGATATACAGATTGTCCCTGATAAACTCAGTGGACTTCAATACAAAGTAAATTAGTCATGAAGATTTGTAGGGAAGACATTACTTAGACCAGAGAAATACAGTATGAATGAGAGTAGTCAGGATGCATTATGTACATTTGTAAGCTTGTCAAAAACAAATTTAATTAGTAAATTCTGAAGCAAAACTTGTTTTATAAATTAAAAAAATCCACAATATTTTTAATGTTTCAATATTAAAATTAATAAGGAGCCAATATTCTGCTATAAACTATGACACTGGGTAATACTTTTCTAAATAATTTTATAATAGATCCATGATTTTATTTATAAGAAAAAGAATGAAAACTCTTCTATATACTCATTATGGGCATATCCTGGTGCCAGGTCATTTAACAGATTTTATGTCAATACATGTTGGAATTAAATTTGTATGGATATAAATCAAATCTGCTAAAGGTAGACATTTTATTTTTGTAGAATTATTGAAATCCTATATAGAGATGTGTCTACATAAGATCATGAAATAAAATATTCAAGATAAATATATTTTCCACAGTGTTCTGAAGTCAGTTGCTAAGTCCAAAAGAAATAAGTGAACTGAACTTGAAAATTAATTTGTTAACTTTATTCCCTTAGGTAGATATTATGGATATGCTTAGAATACTTAAGCTCCATAGAGTTACATTTAAAATGCTGCAATATACAAGCTTAATACAACTCATTTTTAGAGACTTTTTTTCTCCCTGGGGGGATGGAAATAATTAATGTAGCTCTTAGGGGCTCCCACTCTGTGTTTGCTAATCTGGCTTCTGGCTCTGCCTACAGAGTCTCACATTTGCTGTCCTCTGAAGAGGTACTGCTCTTGGCTGGCAGGTGATTTACTCTTGAGTGTTTCCTTAACAGTAGAAAGATAAGAAAAATATAAATAGAAAGAAAGGTATGAGGAGATGTGACATGCATCTAAAAGATGCATCTGAATCAGTTACAGAGTTTTCCTCTAGAAAAGAATATAAATAGTTAATGAATGGTAATGAAGCTGACTACATGACCTTAAATATGAGGATAATGGGTGAAGAACAGAAGAATTGGACACCTGGTTTCTTTTCATTATTTTTCCTCTGTGGTTCTCAAATAGAATAAGCTCCAGACTTTTAAAAATCACATTTCCATTGTCATACAGGCAGTAATTTTAACACTATGTTTATTATAAAAGTATAGAAAGATATGGAACATTTACATTGGCTAGAATGGTGATGATAAGAAAAGTCTCCAGAGAGTTGGTCTTACAGGGGCTTAGTTTAGAACTAAGCTTTAATTTGCTTTTCATTTGCTAATAAATGTCTTAGTTTCTTTTCAATTGTTATGCTAACACCTCATGACCAATGAAATTTATAGAAGAATGAGTTTATTTTGGGCTTCTAGCTCCAGAGTCCATGATGGTAGAGTTCAGGAAACAGTAGCTGGCAACAGGCAGGAAGAGCAATATCTGGGAGCTCACAAATGGAACCATAAGCAAGAGACAGAGAACTACATGATGGCATGCCACAAAGCTTTTGAAACACCAATACCACTCAATGGTGATATACCTTCTTCAACAAGACCACAGCTCTTAATTCCATACAGTTCCACCAACTAGAACCCAAGTATTTCAATGCAAGAGACTACAGGATACATTGAAATCAGCACAATAAAGTGCAATCACAATATAAGTGATGGAAAATAACAGGTATGGAGTTGGAGTTGACACTGACAAGGGCATGTAACCAGTTTTGTGAGTTGTTAGTACGAGATGACCTAGGAAGATTTTTGCCATCTAAAACTCCTATACTCATATCTGTAAATGCAAAAAGAAGTAACCAGTGCTGAGTTCTTGTCAAGATCAGCTGATTTATAAAGTGGCTTTATATAAAGTGGCTCACAGGTAATCGACCTACTTTTGCACCAAATAAATACTATTATAAAAACAAGAGGTTTTTCTTGAATCATGATTTTGATATCCTGCAGCTCTATATTATCTTATTATGTCAGCCTTGAGGTGGTCATTTATAAGCAGGGGAAATTTATTGTTCAAAACTCCATAGTGCAGAGGCGTCAGATTATGGAACCATCCTTAGAACTGCTGTCTATGTCTACTTCAGAGCTGATACCTGCATGGCTGCTCACAGAAGAGTAGTGAAGGAATATTTTAGCTTCTCTTTTGTAAAAAAAAATAAAAATAAAAAACCTTCATCTTGAAAGATAGCTAAACATCTTCTAGTTGTTTTATCTCCTAATATTACTGCATATTGAAATAATGAATAGTAATGAATATTATTTCAACATATAAATTCAGGAAGGTACATGCATTCAAACTATGACATAAATAAAGTATCAAGTAAGTTACAAAATAAAACATATTTGTTAAAAGATATATATAAAAAGATATATATAGAGAGAGAAAAACAATTATTTAAACATTGTAGAAAACTAAATACTGGACATTCAATGAACAAAATATGATTTTATGGCTAATTTCTGAAAATACACTTTTAATAAAATCATTTTCTGATGACTTGAAGTATTTGAAATTCTCCATCCCTGGTGAATCATGAGGTTAAAGAACAAAACTTAAAATAGTGAAGAGAATCTGATAATGTCTAACACAGTATTAAATGAGTGGATTATCCCATGCCAACATCTGCAGTATAAAAGGTAATCGTTCCCCTTGGAATTCACACTGTGTCACCTTCCTCAAGAAAAGGGCATTCAACTAATCACCAGTATTACCTGATGCTTCATGTACAGGTGCCACACGTGGCAGGCTGTCTTCCAAAAGCACAGCAGCTCCCACATCAGTCCTTTACCACCTGTGCTCATCATGTCATGAGCCCTTAAGTCGCTCTGGTTTCAGAATGACTTGTTGATGAGTTCATCATAATTTTAAAGAAAAACTATAGCATCGGGATCTTGGATTTTCTCTGTCATCCAGTCTTACTGTTTCATGTTTACTCTAAAAGACAGGACATCCTAAATTTACAGCTATTGACTTCAAAATTTCCACAGGCATAGTTCTTCTTTGTAACGTTATCATTCATAGCCATTGTCTTATCAGGAATCTTGATACTATCAGTAGCTATTGATACTGCATTTTAAAATTTCAAGGGTCTGAGAGGACCTTTTGCATTGATTTCTTATTCTTCTAGTTCTTTAAAAAAAACTCTGTACTCCTATTATGGAATCTCATATGCTGTAATAAAGTTTTATCTATTTGTATTGTCCTTAGACTTCGGAGTTTCTTTATAGTGTCAGTTATTTCTCTAATAATCATAAATATCTTAGTTGCTTTCCAATATGGAACTCTAAATACCAATTTAAAATAATCTATTGCCATACTAAACTTATATCTACACCCTTCAAAGTAGACCATTGCAAAAATAGAAACACAATAGAAAAACAGTTCTTCCTCAGATCTATGTGTCATTGTGATATTTTATTAATGAATACTGAATACAAATAGCCAAAATACTGATAAGATTCAGGTGGTGTATTCAAAAGTCTCTAAAGGCAGAGATTAATACACTTCATTCAAACTGAATCATGGTTATTAATCAATTTACTTTCTTATAACATTATAAACTATAAATGAAAAAGCTTAATATAATATCAATTTCTTCAATGATTACAGTAAATGTACCCACTAGGTAAATAGCTATTGACTCTATGTCATAATTTAGACACTATTCCAAATGATAATATTTTGTGGTAAACAAGACTGACTAGGCCATTTTACTTGATTTTATATGGAAACTATCTGACAACCAAAAGAAAAGGTTATTTAATTCCGTATGTAAAAAAAAAAAAAAGAAGAAAATTTTAAAGCACTGAGCTGATTGCTTCTCTTTAAGAACTAGGCTTCCATTACTTTAGTAAGTTGTAGATAAAATATTTAGAAGTATACATTTTAATTAAAATGGTTAATTTATGTATACATTTCAGTGTTACATGTGGGTCATGTAAAACAACTTGCCTGTTACATTATTCATATTGATGGTAGCCATAGCTGGAGTTTATAGGTTCTTGGTTTCATTGACTTCTATAGCTGCTTGGATTAGATATATTATGATCTATCAGTCCGTTTTGGCTCTGAACTACTTGTTGTTTTAAGAAGTTGAGCATCAGTTGGATAACACAGTGTAAAATGTGAGGCAAATATAAAACTGTACCATAAAAAGCCCAAAATAATTTTTGTGATGTCACATATGTAGTCATGCTACATTTTTGTCAATTTCTTGAGTAAATACAAAAATTCCCAAATCATGAAACAGTCAAGTGTTCTGACTCCCACAGTTAAAGCAGAGATTAGGAATACAGCTGGCTCCTAATTGCCATAAATCAGGACTCTAATTCCATTCTGCTCAAAGAAAGCTATTTCAATTGCTTCCATTCCAAATATGTGCAATGACCACCTGTCCTTTTAAAATAATAGCTGATTTTCTTTTTGCTTTCATTAACAGTCAATAGCTCACATGATTAAAAATACCCAAGAAAATGCATTTGAAATATATCTCTACATATCTAAATGCCTGAACACAACCATAGGCAAGTGATGTTGTCTATACATTAACTCCTGACTTTTATGAGAATTTACCAATACTGCTGCTAATTACCTTTTAAATGGTGGTCAACAAACCACATTGTTTTCTCTAAAGTCAACTATGGAGTGAGGAAAAGACGAAATGCTCTCTCTACATATCTCTGAAGAACCTATGCCTAGTTTTATTGTGGCTGATGACTTAAATGCTACCATTCTAAAATCAAGCAGATCATACATTGTTTCCTAGAAAAATTGATGAAGCATTTTATTTGATAACGAATTAAAATCATGCTGTTAGAAGCCTGTATTTTGATTTAAAATACTTATCATCTACATGGATGAAGAGAAAGATGAGAAATTGAATTGCCTTTTTAAAAGTTATCTAACTTTATAAAACTACAGAGTTACTGGGCAGCTTCTTAATAAATGAAAATAAACAAGTAGTTGAAGTCACAGATAAAATAATAGTTACATCTTCATCATCTCTTCAGATAATCTGTATGATATCCAGCAGATGTTAGATAATGAGAAGGAAACTTTCATGTTCAAACAACCTACAGACAAGAAATTATTCCTTGGGATTATATTTTTTCTAAGAAAATATTTAGAAATTATTTATAGTAAATATAAAAGAGAAATGGAGTTTAATAATTTTTCTTTATTTATTATGAATAAAGTCTCATTTTTTATCCATGTATTCCCCTTGTTCAAACTCCCTTTCCCTTCCTGCCCCACCCAGTCACTCTCTCTTATCCCCACCTCTTTATCTCCTCCCCATAAGGGGCAGGAGGTCTCAAGTTTCCAAGCTAGCTTAGTACATATATGTAGTGATATATAATGCACTTGAGCTTACCTGCAGCTCACAAAGTGATCTGTTTTAAAGATGTACTCTATAAATTGTGTTGTTCTTCTGTCATGAAGCCTGATTGTCACAGGATTGACTTTCCATGTGATAAACAACTCTAAAACTCATATTGCAACTTTTTATGATCATAAGCATTTTTTCAGACTCATGATGAACTATCATGGAGATGATGACAGTGAATCCTATCAGCACAATTCTACTTCATTATTTTTTATGACTGAACACAACTGTTAAGATATACAATGTGAAAGTTATAAAAGGCCCTAGGTATTGTAAAAATAAATATGACCCGGTATTAATCTATAAATTATAGAAGTGAATTGCTGAAGTTCATAATTATTAAATAGAAAATAGCCATTACAATTTTTAAATTAATTTAGCTTGTTAGTTGTCAACAAATGAGTGTGACATTAAGACATAAAAGTGAGTGAAACTTTATTCACTCCATTGTATCAGGTATGTATCAATAATACTAAATAGTCATAAAACATTCTTAGGTTATTTGGGTCAGTTCTATTATTCTAGGACATCCAGAGACAATTATAATTTTCTTAAAATAACATTAAACTAATTGTCTAATTTTAAAAAATATTTAAAACTTCAGCCAAAAATTCTTAAGAAACATTTATTATCATATTACAGAAGAAAATTTAAATGATACAGTAATCAAAGAATTAGTTTGTTAATGTTATATATGTAATCAATGTCCACATATAGGTTTTAATGTCAACTTACATGTTAAATGCATTTTCTAATATATGCAATGGTGTAAAATATTCTAACTTATGTTTTGGCTTTCAACAGATTATACTCATTAAAATTTAAATTTATTTCAATTCATTTTTATAAATATGACATTTTAAAGAATTTTTATGGTAAAATTAAAATATTATGTTAGATTATATTTTGATTTTTTTATTTTTATTTGTCCCATAAGCTTCAGTTTACTTCCTATTTCAAGTTCCTGTTTGTAGATACAATTTTCATAGATGACTTTCTTATTTATACAGAATTGAGACTTTAGATTTGAAATATTCTGAATGTGATGGAAGTCAAAGCTCAAACATTCCTTGAAAATGAGATTTTTCTGTGTTGGGAATCAGAGACATTTGTTGTTTAATGTGATTTGAGAACAGGACTTTTACAACTCTGCACTAACAATATACAAAGAAGTGGGATAAAGAAGCTGCAAGGAGCACACATCGACACAGTGAGAGAAAACACTGAGGGACTAACAGAAATTCACTTTGTTAAAATAAATTTACTGAAAGATAGAATATAGTCTCTTTCACTGAGTTCACAGAAAAATTCTTATTGCTTCTAAATCCTTCTGTTCCTCTATAATAGTTTCTCCAAATGTATTATTTTTAAGATTCCCTTTTATATTTTGTATTTGCAAAGATCTTCCATGTGTTATATTATTTTAGTCTCTCAACTCTATATGCTAAACATATATATTGCTGCTAAGGAAGTTTTATTGCTAATAATTATGATGACCTCACAGTAACATGGCTGTTAGCTAATAGTCCTGGCGCACTCTCTGTATTGTTTCTCCTTTCACTATAGAATACCACCTTTGAGCCTGAACTCAGCTAATGAATAATGGATTGACAACAACTCATCATAAAAGAGTATTACTTTATGATTTATTAAAATGTATGTCAGTGGCATCCATCTTTAGGGAGCCATCTTTGTGTTGATGGCAATGAAACCCTAGATCTCACATTCTCCAAGCATAAACCCTACCAATAATCTGCATCCCCGGCCTCAATATCATATAGCTTTGGATGGTATGACACATATTTTTTTTGACTTATTCTTTTTTTGTCATTGGCTCAAGATCCTGAATCCACTAACTCCATTTTCTAGCATTATTCTGTAACTGTCTTCACCATTTAAACAACAGCAGACATCTCTGCCTGACTTTGCCTACTGTTGAGGACTTGTACTTGTGATACCAGCTGGATGAATCTATTTAGAACTTATCATCTAACTCATGTTCCATATGTCCTAGTTTGAGCTAATCAATTTTCTCTCAAGGAACGTACAGACAAAATAATGATCCTTGCCTCACTGTATCTGTGGCTTAATGACCCCAAACTGTGAACATGCAAGTTATACATTGTTTTGATCTAAATGATTCCAAAGTGTATACTCCAAATGTAATATCTATTTGAAAGATATTAACACATGGATCCTTGATGGAAACAATCAAAGATTAAAAGGCTGTATTCAAATGCCAAGATTAGCATTTTATAAGCTGTTGGAGTGAACTATGCAATTTTTCTATAGCTTCTGTTTTGTGCTGTATGAGACGGTGTTTTTTATTTCTGCCCTATCATGATGCAGCAAGTAGGCTGTCAATAGATCCTTGCATCCTATACTTTTCAACTCTCAGGATTAGGAAAGCTATTTCTTGGTTTTATAACTTACTGAGTCTCATGACCTATTATAGTAAGGGTAATGTATTAACATGCATGGCAAAAGGAATTAAGTTTGCTACCTGAATTAAAATTGTTAATCAGTTAAGAAGTTAAAGAGTCAAATTGGTTAATCTTTAAATAGGAAAATTAACTTAGATGTACCAATTTGTTCCATTGTAACTACAACTATCCTTAGACAAAAATAAGAGACCAAAGAGTATCCTCTGTAACCTTAAATATGCTTGTGTAAAAATGGCCAGAGAGATATTTAGTGATAGATTATACTGCTGCTCAAAACATGAATGGAGTCAAAAAGTGTACAGGAGAGCAAACATGCTTAAAAAAAAAAAAAAAAAAAAAAAAAAAAAGCAAGGAAACTGGTTCTTACCTACAGCTGAGAAGCAGATCCTATCTTTTATCAAAACCTTGGTTTTAGCAAAGATTTACATTTGATAGAATTCTGACCAACAAAATATCATAATAATCTTGTTTTAAACTAAAGACATGGTACAACATAGAACATGGTAAAACCAGTGCAGAATTGGCTGCCTGGAAATATGATTCTGTTGTATTACGTACATAAAAATGTTCCAGGTTATTTGGATCTTAGTCAAGAATAAGTCTAGAAGACATTGAAAAGGTGACATGATAACTCAGGTTGTCTTGAACAATGCCAATCACACTGTGGATGTTAATATCTCTAAAGAAAGATGGGAGAATGATGAAGATTGCCCATACTCAGTGAAGTGACAGGAAGAGTAAGAATGCCAGAGTAATCATATAGGCTGACAGTAGAAGATTGGATGGTAAGTGGTGACTTGCTGAGGGCTGGAAGAGTAAATAAGCACATTTTATAACAAGTCAGAGGAATAAAATGATTCTTGTATATTCACAAACCATTTAGTTGAATTGTTAAATTCAAGAATGGAAAAAAAGCTCAGGAGTTTTACTAAAAATTGAAGGAATCTCTTGTAAGTTTGTTGGAACTTCAAGTGTTTCACTTTTTGAAGCCTCTGGAAGATTAATAGAGAAGAGGAGATAATGTAAAAGTTGCTTTAAAAAGTGGGACTTAATCTGGATTATTTGGGAGATGTTTATTGTAGTGGGATTATGCTGGTAATGTAAATATTTGTCCCTCCTATGGGATTAATAAAAGCTGATTGGCCAAAGGCAAACAGGAATTGTGGGTGGGCTACCAGGCTAAGAAACTTGGGAACATCTCAGAGCAGAGACAGATACCAGACAGATGCCAGGCAGAACCACCAGAGAGAACCACCACAAACACCGGAAGGAGACAGCAGCAGACACAGAGGAAAGAAGCTGAAATGCTGCTATGAGAAAAGGTATCGAGCTGCATGGGTGAACAAGATGGGTTAAGTTCAGATAAAGGAGCTAGCAAGTTATATACCTGGGCCTTAGGTCAATCAGCATAAAAATAATATAAGCCTGTATGTGATTATTTGAGCCTAAAAAAGTCTGAGAATGGGTCTGAACCTTGAGTCCAGGAGGGAAAGTCTGGCCAGAAACCATTTACAACAGTTTATATTACTTTCAGATCAAAACATCAGTGAATTCTGTGTCAAAAAAGCCTGGGAGTGGTCACAGAGATGGCTCAGTGGGCAATGAATTTGTGTATAAGCCCTTCAAGCTGAGTCTCATCAGTGGAACTCATAGGAAGGTGGAAAAAAATAAAAAAGCTTACTACACCTAGTTGTCCTCTGACCTTTGCACACTTATATGTGCCTATCCCTACTATAAATACATACACATGAGTAAAAATAAAATAAAAAATAAACTTCAACAAATCTATAAGAAGTGATTGAGTGAGTCAGAACTCCCCATCTCAGCAGAAGATAAAAATAGAAATGAGATGAGGAAGTCTCTATGAACAATCTTTGAATATATAACAGATAACCCCAAAATATGAAAAAGAGGCATATACACTCCCTTAAGTCATATATATATACATGTGCATATTTTGCTGTTTAAAAAGAACACAAAATTAAATAAGGACACATGATCCCAAGATATCCAAGGAGAAACTCTAATGAAACTACCAGGCTATAAACACCATGCTCCTTCTCTGGAAATGGACAGATGATCAAGAAGAAGGTGCCTGGAGCCCAGAAAGGAAAGATACAAACCAAGAGAGCACAGGGTATTGTTGCTTAATTTCAAGTTACTATTTTAATTTAGTATTTTTAGTGTTTTGTGTATGTGTGTGTGGTATGCTCATGCTGTATCGTGTATGTATAGAAGTCAAAGACCAGCTTTGTGGAGTCAGTTCCTTCCTTTCACCTTTATAGGGATTGTCAGAATTGAATTCTTGTTGTCTGACCTGAATGGGAAGCACTTTCCCCACTGAGCCACTTGGCTATCCCAGGGGATTATCTTGAGGCATTGAAACTGAATGGAGTTTGCAGATTTAAATTGTAAAACTGCTCAGCACCTGAAGATCTCATTATCCTTCCATTTGTCTCCTCTTTGAACAAGATTATCTGTAACTACTATCTCATACTTGCTTTAATTTGTATTCTGTAAGTGCTGTGGGACTTTGAAGCTTTTGCATTGGATGAAATTTACCTAAAATTGGTGCTGTAATGTGATGATACCTTTCAAGGAATGGAGTGAGAATTAAGATATTTTATATGTGAGATAGATGAGTCTTTCCCTGGAGAATGAGGAAGATATTAGAGAACAGAAAAGTATGTCCTCTTTCACATGTCCTATATGTTAGAATCTGTGGATATGCCAAATAGCAAAAGAAATTAATATGCAGTTAAACAAAGACTGTTGAATGTGTTGCCTCCAATGTAGGATGTGGCCTAGATTATCCAGATGGGTTCAATAAAACCACATAAATTTTACCAGTAGAAGGAGGGATATACAGTACCTGTCTTGAGCCTTTAGAAAAGCAACCCAAATGCTCATCCAGTCAGAGATATGTGTGATATGGGTTCTTGAGAACAGTAAAATAATACATTTGTGCTTAATTTGCAACAGATTTTCCTAGTGACAATAGGACATTGATGGTGTAATTTCTCTCCTGAGTTATTTCTAGTAACGGATTTCTATTTGCTGATGCCCTTGCCTCCTGTCCTAGAGATCACCGTGCTTTCTCCATCTTTGCTGAATGTTTATCTAACCTATTACTAAGTTCCAAAAGTATTTCTAAAATATTTTTTCACAACAGTTGTATGATACACAATTGTGTAATACACACAAACATCGTTTGGTATGTTGCATATTTTAACAAGCATTTATTAATGTTCTTAAAATGTCTTTATGTCAGGGTAAAAACTATCTGATGATGATTTCCAATGTGTCTTCTGAAAAGAGTTATGACAGGTGCTTGTGTCACTTGATACAGGGGAGGGATGGAGAAAAAGGTGGAAGAACAGAAGGCTCTCAGGAGAAGACAATTTGAGATCTAACCATTGTTACATGTATGTAGCTCCACACTACTGTGTATATAGGGGACACATTTGTGTCCTCATCTAAAATATCTATTCCTTCTAGATGTCTAGAAGTACACAAAATATGTTCAAGGTAGATGTAGTAAATGCACGTTGTAGATTCTCCTGTTTAAACACATGGTAGAATGCTGTCTTTTGGAAATGGAATTATAAAACCACTTCTGAGGAATACAGACATGCTTGTTGGGGAGGAAGAAAAAAGATGTATGAAGGGCTTAATACCAATGGGCCTTTCAGTAATGTAACTTCAGCCACTGTCCCTTTCATCTGGGCATTTTATTTTGCAACATATTATATATAAAGAATACAGACAGTCCAAATATGCAGTACCCAGTCTTCCTAGATAATAAAGAGGCTGCCAGTATGTGACAAAGTAGAGTTAATGAAAAGAAATATTTTAAATTTGTGTTAAAATTCATAGGTGAAAAAACTTTTAAAACTAATTAGGAAGTAGAATTGTTTATGTTCCTACAAAACATGACCGTTGTCAAGAAAGATAGGAGAGGCTCTATTGCAATATCTCATAATCTACCCTGATTTGTATAATACTTAAGCTTCTCATGTTTGTCTCTTGTCAACTTCTCTACATTTACATTTCCTACTGAATTTATGTTGATGCCCAGGACATACCAGTGTCTATATACTCTTCTAGTCTCTGCAGTGTTCTGTGTTCTCTAACTACGTATACCTGAGAAACACCTGCATACTTTGATTATCTCATAAGTTGTAATCTGCTCTGTTTTCCTACTTTGTATTTTTTAAAAATAATGTATCTTGATGCTTAGTATAACAGAGATTTTTTTATTTATAGCCTAGTAAACTTCAGAGTTCCTGTTTTATAGTAGCTGATAAATGTCCATATACTTAGGTGAATAAAACTTTTCCCCTATTGTGTTAGACTCAGCTCAAAATTATTCCCACATGACCACAGCAAGTCATAAACTTCTACCAAATTTCCATTCCGTGAGGTCAGCTGGACCATATGCCTTGCTTCTAGTATCAGAATTCCAAGGTGAAGAAATTTTCAGATAAAATTAAGTTCCCAATTTGTTTTTACTAAAAGTGAATCTAAAGTAAAATTATTCTCTAGAAGCATGGATTATAGTGAAATGTCTAAGGTAGGGACTGTTGAATTCTCATTTGATGTGGGAGATTCTCATGTTCACCTGAAAGAAGCAGACAGCCACTATGTTATAAATTGCCATATGTTATGAAACTCTGGGAGAATGAGAGACTCCAAACACCACCCAAAACCAGGTCCCATAATGTTCTAGGTACAGGAAAACATTTTTTTTCAGTTATGACAGGATGCTCAAAAGCAGATTCCTCACCAATAAAAGCTCCAGAAAAGTCCTAATATAACTTAGCATCTAGATTCCAGCCTGTGGAAATCATGAATATTAGGTCTCGTAATCCATGGAAACAGTGAATTCATAAGCATGTGTTGATTTAACTTTCTTACATGGTGATAATTTGCTTCTCAGCAATAGAAAACTAATAAACCTATGGAAATTCAACCTGCCAGGAAGATACTTCATATTTTATATTTACTATAATTAGGAAACAAGAAGTAATCTTTCATCAAGTAACAAAGGACTTTTTTTAAACATTAGTGAGACAAAATAACTGATGGAACAATATAAGAGACCAAAGATATATTTGTGCTCCTAGTTTCACATGGGTTTATTGTGAATTGGCTTGGTCTCTCGTACTTCTGCAGAACATTATGGCAATGGGAGATTCTTCCTGACAGACAAAGACAAACAAAAGTGAATGTAGGAATGTCAAAGAATGACATAGATGCTTTAGACATTATCCCAGTGACCTATTTTCTCTAAATACACCCCTACTTCCTGTCTTCTAGAGTCACCCACTAATGTGGCAATATTGTAATTGCATCAATGGATTAATCAAAGACTCCAGTAAGTGTTTCTAGAAACCCCATGATAGTCTTGCACAAAGAAAAGCTTTACTAATCCCCCAGTTTACTCTCAATCCCATCAATGAAGACCACCACACAGCATTAACATTACCAGAAAAAAGGTTTAATGTCAGAAAATATTCTTAATATGAGAATTAACTGCCACTGTAGTGATGGAAAGAAATAGTGTGTACTCTCTAATCATAAGCAAATGTCCAAAAAGTCAAAATTAAGAAACACTGAGAACCCTATCTGTTCCTTTAATAAAAACAGGTAAAATCTGAGTAATTCCACAAAAGAGTCAAAGGAATCCAACACCAAAAACCCATGTAAGCAAAACTTTGATGGGCTCTGTTTATTCATTATTGTAGTTTCAACATTATTAATAACAGAAGCAATAAAATTATATCTATTTCATTGTTGTTCTTCTCCATCCCTCCTCCAACTTTCCCATTCTTTTCTCTTAAGCTTTCTTCAGACTTCCTTTACCCCCTCATGTTCTCAATTTACTAAAAGATCCACCTATTTGCCTACTAAGTTCAAGATGTCATTTTTTTAATGCTGCATAATACTCCATTGTGTAAATAATCTCTGATAATTCCCTTGTACCTTAGGAAATAAAATAGTATGTTCCCAAAAGACTATTTTTTTTAATTGTTTTTCCATTCAAGACTTAATAGCAATAGCAGTTGAGGAGCATTTTATCCAGCCACCGATGGAAGCAGATGCAGAGATGCTCAGTTAGGTTCTTGGCTTGAGGAGGTCCTGGATTCAAGTTGAAGAGAGAGAAATGGAATTATATGAGCAAGGCAGTCAAGATTATGATGAAGAAACCCACAGAGACATCTGACCTGAGCTACTGTGAGCTTACTGATTTTGGATTGACATTGGAGAACCTGCATGTGAACTAGGCCCTCTGAATGTGGATGACAGTTGTGTGACTTGAGCAGTTTGTGGCCTCTGGCAGCAAGACCAAGATTTATTTGCAATGCATGAACTGGATTTTTGGAACCCATTCCCTGTAGAGGGAAACCTTGCTCAGCCTTGATAGGGGGGAAATGGGGGTGGGGGTGGTGTGGCTGGGTCCTGCCTCCAACTAATATCCCAGACTTTGATGATTCTCTAAGGAAGGCCTTAACCTCTTTGAGGAGTAGATGGTGGGTGGGGTACGGAGAAGCTGGGGTGAGTGGGAGTGGGGGAGGGAAGAATTGTCATTGGTATGTTAAAAAACCTTTAAAATAAAGAAAATCATATTTACTGTAATATCATTTTCAGCATACAACCTATTCAATGCAGTGAAAGTATGTTATTAAAACATAAAGTTGTTAAAATAAGCCTGTGAATAGTTAGTTAATTTTGTAAATGGAGCCATTCAACTATTATTTTAACCTGCTTTTTTCTCTTAATTAGTATTAATTAGGGGCTAGTGGGAAATAAAAATTTACTACTTAATATGTAAAGTTACTGATAAATTACTCAACTTTGAAATATTTTCTGTTAGTTTTCAATAAAAGGTGACTAATGCAGAATTTAGTAACTCTACTCCTTGGGGATACAATTAGCAAGGTTGTTTACATGAACCCTGTTGAGCTTGTAAGTGTCTGTACATAGATGTGTCAGTTACCCTGGTCTGTCCATGTCCACAGTGGATTCTCAATGTGTTCTAATGCATATATTCAGCCTTTCCAGAACTATCATTTAATTAGGTTGCAAACAAACCTGAGGAAATGAAATTTAAATTAGAAATTTTCAACAATTATCATGAACATGTTTAAATATGAGTAACTTAAAATTTATAGCATCTATTTAATTTATGCTTACTATCCCCAAATAATTTGTATCAGAAATATTCTAAATTGATGATTATAATCTCTGATAATTCCCTTGTACCTTAGGAAATAAAATAGTATGTTCCCAAAAGACTATGTTTTTTAATTGTTTTTCCATTCAAGACTTAAAAGCAATTTACTACTCTGGAGTAAATTCTGTCCAGCTTTAGTTGTGTCTCTTGTATATAAGAATACATAATTTTAATAGAAAAATAAATCTAGATCAACAACTTAACTATTGAGAAAATTTTTTTCAGTGCCACCCCAAAATGCATATGTGCACGTAAGCCTTCTGGATAACTGTCAGTTGCTAGTTTGTTTGTTTGTTTGTTTGTCTCACCCATAGGACATTGTGACAACAAATTTACAAGTTGGATATGAGGGATATGGAAGCAGGATCAAATGGCTTACAGACTTGACTTTCATAAGTTTACAACTTGTGACTAATACCATTTAAAATATTATACATTCCTTGAGAAAGCAAACAGTGTAGAAGGAGGAAATGGGCAAAACTCAGAAAAACACCACCTTTGCTGTTAAGACACAGAAATAACTAAAAATAAAAGGGAAAAGAATAAGCAAAAGAAATACGTTGCCAACAAAGGTATAGAATTTTATGGGAACCAAAGGTTGTCAAAATGAACCCTGGAATATGAATTTACTGCATAAGGAATTACAACTATATGGCAGAGCATGTCATTCATTTTCTTTAATTATGCAATTATAAATACATATATCCATAAATATGATAATCTAAGTAATTTGCTTAATGTGAAATTATTTGCAATGTGATTTATCTAAAAGCTACTTCCTTTACTAATGGGTCAATGTGCTGCTGAAATATTTATTGATTTCATTCTTAAGTTATAAGCAACTACTTTTGGACAACACAAGATCCAGGATACTGCCCATGGAATGTCAGAAAGGGCTCAAAAATTATCATGATGTCTCTTTATTCGAAAATATGTGTTTGACAAAAAGACTCTTAAATATTTTGCAACTTTAATCAGTAGACAAAGGCATGCTTAATACACTGGGCCAATAGTCAAGAGTCTTGCACTTCCTGCTTTAACAAAGTCTTAAGGTTAGACAGATTGGAGGGATTTGGCCTTCTCGGGTTAGTTTGCAAAGGCACACTGCCCAGCACTCATGACCTCTGGACTCATATGGGTGTGCTGGAAATACTATATTCATGTGTTGAGACTGCACCACTCATGCTCTAGGATTTCTTTGAAGACTTATTTTTTGGACAAGGCAGGGGGGAGTTTGGTGCTTGCTTATTCTAAACATTGTCAGAAGTTTCAACATAAAAAATATTAGAGCACTATTCTCGATTATTTTGGCAAATACCCTATAGAAAAGACCCTTAGGGAATTAATCAATCCATTAAGGATAGAGTTTATCAATAATTAATGGAAAAAATATCAAAATGAACTCTGAATGAAGCTTTGGGCTATTGGCACACCTGCTTTGGCTTCCCCTTTCATCAATCAGTAATCAGCAAGCTCTTTTGTACCAAGACTGGAAGGCTGTTCATTTTAAGTTTACTAGAGTTAGGAAAAATTATTAAAGATGAAAATCTTACAAAGCTTAGAGATGTCCACCATTTTCCTCATAATGAAATGCTTTTTAATTCTAATAGATCAGGAAAGGTGAGTTTCCATGCTTTTAAACAGACTTCTTATTGATTTATAGAGTAGATATGGAGAGGTCTCTGCTATTCCTGAAGTCAAAGAACTACATATGTTTTAACATATTTTCTCTGGAGTACTGTGGATCTTGGTCAGATGTCTCCATTCCTCAACAGAGAGCTAAAGATGAGACAACACTTTTATGGTAACATTCAGCCAAGGCCATGGAGACCTAGTGCCAAATGTTCCTTGCAAGTAGAGTACTAAGAGGAAAAGTCAAAGGCTGGGAATTTTCTGGAAGGGCATTTCATAGGGTTCCATTGTGTAGACAAGGAGGTTTAGTAAAGTTGAGGTACTATGTGTAATATTGTGTTAAATTCAGAACCTTCTGGATTCTAAGAACTCCTTTACAGTGACCCTGCAAATGACAAAACTTCATTTTATAAAATAAGAATCTTTAAAAAAAAATGCTAAGTGTCCGTTCCTAGTCCACAGTCTGCACAGACCACAGCTGGCATGGTAGCAGCACCAGAGCAGGTATCACAAACCCAGAAAGATAAGCAGGGGATGTACTCACTCATTTGTGGACTCTAAACAACAACAACAAAAAAAGCAAAGCTTCCCCAAGCTGCAAACCACAACCACTGAACAGCTTGGGATCAGAAACACCTTGGACTGACCCCTTGGATCCCACTCCACCTAAAGGAACACCTGACTCAGTGTTAATGTTGTGGGAGAAAACTGGATTTGCCAGGAGTCCAGGCTGAACTAAGCAATATTGGGACCATGAGACCTTGGGACCGCCCATGTGGGGGATGGGGAGATGTGGAGAAGAGAGAATGACCTGATGTGATGGGAGGGGGAAGGGACCTTGAATAAGGATATACAATGACAGAAAATGTGACTTCTTTTTTCATAATAATAAAATAAAAAAAAACAAAAAAAACAAAAAAAGGAATATGCAGATTTCTCAGCACCCCATGGAACTTTCTCTAAAATTGACACATACTAGGTCATAAAGCAAATATCAACAAGTAAAAAAAAAATGGAGATAACTTTTTGTAGCATATCAGATCACCATGGTCTAAATTAAAGTTCAACAGCACCAAAATTGACAGAAGCCTACCAACTCATGGAAACTAAAAATCACTCAACTGAACCACCTCTGGGCCAAGGAAGAAATTAAGAAAGAAATCAAAGACTTTCTAGAATTTAACAAAAATGAATCCAAAACACACTCAAACTTATGAGAGACAATGAAAGTAGTCTTGAGAGGAAAATTCATAGAACTAGATGCTTACATGCAAAGACTATAGAAACCCCACATAAGAGAACTATCAGCACAGCTGAAAGCCCTAGAACAGTTAGAAGCAAACTCACCTAGAAGGAGTAGATGGGAGGAAATAAACTTAGAGATGAAAGCAATACAATTGAAAAAAAAGAACAATACAAAGAATTAATGAATCATAGAGTTGGTTCTTTGAGAAAGTCAATAAGATAGATTAAACCCTTATCCAAACTAAACAAAAAGCAGAGAGAGAGTATCCAAATTAACAAAATCAGAAATGAAAAGGGGGACATAAAAACAGGCAACCAGAAATTCCAGAAAATTATCAGGCCATACTTTTGAAAATCTATACTCCACAAAAAATGGAAAACCTAGAAGAAATGGACAGCTTTCTCGACAGGTACCACTTGCCAAAGTTAAATCAAGTTCAGATTAAAGACTTAAACAGACCTATAACACTAAAGAAAATTGAAGCTATCATTAAAAGTCTCCCAAATAAAAACAGCCCAGGCCCAGATAGTTTCACTGCAGAATTCTCCCAAACATTCAAAGAAGAACCACTGTGGATATGTGTTTGATATTTAATAAAACCTGGGATATCAGAGAGACCACACAGTCAAATCATAGGCAGGCAGCTCAGGAAATCCTTGATTCTTGAATACAAGGGTAAACACTTGAGTCAATCACACACACCTTTATCCCATAACTCCAGAGACAGAATGGTCTTCTGTGTCTGTGAGTTCAAGGCTACAATCCTTTAATCCTACTCTGGATGGGATAGGGTATAAAAGGGCTTGGAGAAACCAGGCAGAAACAGAAGCAACTGGCAGAAATTACAAGCAAAGGTGACCAGGAGCGAGGCTGAGGAAGTTGCAAGATAGCTGGGTGAGAACTGACTGTGGTGTTTCCTCTCTCTGGTATTTCAGGCTTCACCTGATATTTGGTTCTAAGTCTCATTTATACAACCTGAATTTATGCTACTACAATCCAGAGCACATCAAGTTATAATACATAATATATAGCTGATTGCTGATTAGCCTACCTTTTTGAAACTCTCCCAGATAGACAAAATGTTTCTTTAGATACACAATGAGGCATTTAATGTTTTCATATTCTGTATTAAGCATTTTAACAGTAACTCTGTTAAAATATTTTGACAAAATAAGAAATGTTGGAAGTACATCTACCCTTAGACTTGTACTCAAAAGAGTGACATATAAGGAACATAGCTTCAAAGCTATCCCTAATTACTAACATCCAAGCCAGGCTGCAGTTAAAGAATAGTGGGTTTCTGTTTCTGGTTTTAGTTTTATATATTTTTTCACAAACTTGCTTAAAATGTTGTTTGTTATGTATGTATCCTTTATGTATTTTAAGCAATTTCTTAGGGTATATAATTTGGTTGGATATTTAAATAACTGTGGATTTGCTTGGAATTGACAAGTGTGAATATTGAGTTTTCTAACACATAGACACCAGGAATCTTTCTATTTATTAAAGTATTTACATTTTATATTATGTTTTAGCTGTTAAAATTTGAATATTTAGGTAAACTCATGGTAGATTTTATATATTGACTGTACAACAGTCTTGATAAACTCATACATTAGATTAAAAGGCTGTTTGATGGAATAGTCAAGACATAGTTATGCCTATTGTTGTCAGAAAATAGAAATATTTTCTTTCAAATATAGATATTATTTATTTTTTCCTGAATTGTTGATGTGGCTTTAACTTTCAGAATGGTCTTAAGCATAACAGAAAAGATTTAGTCTTTTTTTCCTGGAACCATTCAATAGTAAAGAGAATCAATCAGACAGACACCATTTCATAAATTATGATAGTTTTTTCACTTATTTGTCCTTTATCAGGGTAATAAAGTCCTTAGTGTTACACCTTGCTGAGAATATTAGAGTAGAATGGATATTGAAATGTGTCAAATTTAATTGATGACTGTATTGACTATGATAATTCTTTATGTGCTTGTTAATTTTATAAAGTATGTTTATTAGACTTTAAATTCTTATTCATTTATTTCCAAGAAAGACATATATAAGTTTTATATTGACATCGTATCCACCTTCCCTCTCTCACTCCCATTCCTGTCATGCCTTTCTTCACTGTCTTAAATTCATGACCTCTTCTTAATTATTATTATTATTATCATCACATATAAAATACAAATATATATCTACACATACAACAACTTTCTCAGTTCATTTAGTGGTGCTTCTGCATATGTGTTTATTGCTAGTTACTTGGGATTTGGTAACCATGAGGAACACATCTAGGGAGAACACTTCTTTTTCTTCTTCTTCTTTTAGTAGCTATTTAATGCCTGTATCTCTTCATTTCAGTCAGGGACTAGTGAGATCGACCCGTCTATATTAACATGTCAATTAACATGTTGTCATCGTGAAAAATCTTGTTTAGTCAACCATATCATTCAGTTGAGATTTCTTGGATAAAGCCTCTTTATCAAATATAGAAAATACTAACATATATCAAACATCCTTGTCTTCTTGTTCTCAGATCAGCACACACAGACACACACACACACACACACACACACACACACACACACACACACTATTCCCTAAACTCTATTTGTATTTTATATTTATTATTTGAAAACGGGCATTCCATACTTTACCAAGTTATACATCTCTGTAATGGTTTCTGTCTCTTAACAAAGAAGCTTCTTTAGTGATATGTGAGAGATATACTTATCTGTGTATAAAGGTAAGTATTTACAATACAGTTGGGAAGTATACTGTTTTAACAAAGTAGAAAAAGACAATTGTCATCTAGGATCTTTACCAATCACACCAATCACCAGTAGTTAATTAGGGTTATAGTACTATGTATGAATTCCCTACTAGAGTATGGTCCTTGATTATTGTCATTATATAAGTACCACTATTATACCATTGGTATATCTTTCTATGCTGGTTATTCTTTTGGTTCCCCGGTTTTACAGCTTGATAGGGCACCTGTAGACACTCTAAAAGTTAGACTTAGTAAGGGAACTTCAGGCCTCAATTGCCTGACAGTATGCTATATAAACTAGGCATGTAAAAACCATAGGAAAGTAACTTCTGAAGTTTGGCAGAACAAGCTCAGTTGGCCTATCAGGTTCCTGCTTTGCAGAGAAAACTGCCAGACATTCTGCAGGACATAGGAAGAAGCAACTGATGACTTATGTCAAAATGGATGGAATAGTCCTTCAAATTCATGCTTCAAAAAAAGTCTGCCAGAAATCTATGCTTGTAGGTTGAAGATAAATGCCCCTCCATTACAAAAGAATTTCAGTGAGTGTCCAGGAAGCCAGATGTCATCTCTATCATTTTTAGATTTTGAAAGTGTCTTGCACTTCCTGGTTACTCAGGACATATTATATCCTTCTGTGGTCTTTGATATAGTTGAAGATTAGATAGTTATAATTATAATTTTTCTTAGTTATAATAAAAGGCAAATAGGAGTGAAACTTTAAACTCACAAGGTTAAGGTAGATGATAGGATATTTTAATGGTGTTAAATACAAATACACTAGAAACTGTAACTGTAATTCTTATTTGATAACTATTTTGCTATATGTAATTTTGCTATATTGAAATTGAAAGCTTTCTTTTTGATTAGACAGAAAAGAGGAAGTGATGTGCAATGTCTTTCTATATGCTGTGAATTGCCATTGGTTAATAAAAAAAAAAACTGCTTTAGCCTATAGTAGGTCAGATTATAGTCAGGAAAGAAATCCAAGTATAGATAAAGGGGAAGTAGGGTGAAGTCACTCAGAGATACAATCCAGCTGCCCAAAAAGCATGATATAATGTAGTACAAGTAAGTCATGAACCATATGGCAATACAGATTAATAGACATAGATTGAGTTAAGATGTGAGAACTAGCAAGCAACAAGCCTGAACACCATGTAATCAATATAAGACTTTGTGTGATTATTGGAGACCAAACAGGGCTTTGGGTCCAAACCTCAGGCTAAGCCAGGCTGTTGGTAGGAGAGATTCATTTAGACTGCATGGCTAGGCTGGGCATTAAACATCTGACTACAGTGGGGCCTTCTTTATTTTCAGAACTAGAATATTTAAGACTTTTTTAATAGAATGATAACCAGTAAAGAAATCATTTTTTTCTAACTAGATTGTTGAGATCTGATGAACATGCCAAGTCAGTTTGCTTAAAAATTTATTATATACAATACAATTTTTAAAATGGATTTAAAATTTGTTACCAGATTTTCTTGCTCAGTAATCAAATTAAGGTTAGAGAAACTTATACTCCATTACCATCTTTGTTTCCAGCGACTGGTAAGCTAATCCCTAGACAGTCAACTTTATTAGTACAGTGACACAAGCAATGTTACCAGACACCAGTGCCTACAGAAATATGATTATAAAAACAGATTCACAAGCAGACCAGGCAAAAGTTGTTTCTAATTGTATAACAATTTTTAAAGAACAGTATATTTGTGGATGGGAAAACCTGGCATTCACTGGCACCCTTTGTTTTAGGGTAACAACAGTGCTTTGAGGTCCCATTAAGTATTTCTAGTTTTATTAGCAATACTATTTTCTTTAATCTATTGACCTTTGAAAAAACATTTTAATAGCTACAAAATGTCTTAGATTCTCAATGCCCAAAAGTCCCCAAAATTCTGAAGAAATGCTGCCTCCAGCTCCTTCTGGGTGGCAGAGAGGTGTGAAAACACAGATTCAGTCCCACCCCCGCTTCCTCTGCTTTCTGGTGCTTAATTAGGTGCTTATCCTAACACCTTAGACTGTACTCTTCCTATATGGCATAATTCCCAAACTCATATTTTCTTTTAATCACAATTTCTTCAACTTCTCAAAAGTTCTGCATAGCTAAGGCTGTGTAATCAACCTTTTTGGTATGAACATACCTAAGCTATCCATCCATTCAGAAAAGAAAATAGCATCCATTATTTTTTGTATGCTTTGATATTTTCCATGACATTGACAGAATTTTCTCATGGCATTTGCCTAACCATTAATCACATTTTTACGATCTATTTTTAATCACTCTAATTGTATTCTTCAGATACGTTCTAAAATAGTTTGTTGTGATATGAATGTGAAAGGTTCCTCCATAGGCTCAGATGATTAAACACTTCATCTTGAACCACAGGTAAGGGGACTGTTTCGTGGGTTATGAAACCTTTAGGAGGCAGAAATTAGCAGGAGGAAATGGATTCTGAACAGGAGAAGGGAGGGTTGATCTCCTGGCCAAACTGATGATCCTAACTGTGTGCTCTCCGACCACTGAGCTATGAATAAACTGGTGCCACCCCCTACCTCAAGCACAGTCTTACCTCCTTAGTCTTTGTTCCTGTCTTAGAATACTGGACTACATATTCTGAGCCATCAGCCAATATAAGCTTTTCCTCCCTTTGGTTGTTTCTGTCAGCTGCTCTTTCACAAGGACAAGAAAAATAACTAATGCAGAAAATTATGCCAAGGGGTAGGGTCATTTGTTTTGTTCAATCTGCTTGTTTTTTAACCCTTCAGAACTTGTTACTGGGAAAAGTATGGAAAAGTCTGAAAAATATAAAGAAGCCACAGAAAGCCTCAGCAGAGCTTAGTGGGCGGTTCTGGTTAGAGAGCAAAAGATCGGAGTGTTGGTATAAATGTCGACAATAAAGACTCAGGACAATTGAGAAGGAAACAAAAACTATTATGAGATGTCTTAGAGGCCATTCATGTTACAGTCTGCACAAGGATCTGGCTACAATTAGCAAGCCAATGATACAGCAGCACAAAATGTGCTACTGTGTTCCTCAGTATGAAATATGTGAAAATAAAGATATAGGATTTACTGTTTAATCTACTTTGGTTTTGATCTTGCTTTGGCCTGATCTTTCTTTGTTTCTTTCCCTATAATGAAAATGTTTACTCTGTGCCATTATAAATTGGAAATACACAACTTTGTTTTCATCTTACAATTACTCAAATTCCTTGTCTCAAGTCTCAAGAAAAAAATATTGAATTTTGAACTTTTGAAAAGTATTGTGACTTTTAATGGTAATAGGGACTTTTGCAACTAACCTGAAAATCTTATGAGATGGGCAGATCACAAAGTTACGGTTTGAACATGAAGTGTCCCACTCAGGCTAATGCAGTTGATAAATTAGTCCCCACCTGGCACACTGCTTTTCAAAATGTAAAAATATTTAGAAGGAAATGAGTCACCAATTGGTAGGTCTGAAAAATCATACATTGGTATCTCTCCTGTTCTGGAATCCCATTGCTCCCTTACCCATCAAGATTCAAACCAACTATACCCCAAATGTCCATGACCAGCACAGGTACACCTGCTTTAGCCACCCTGTCTTCCTCCACATTACAGTGGACTTTATGTCCTAAACTGTGAACATAAGTAAATCTCTCCTCTCTTGAACCATTTCTGTCAGTCATTACATTCTAACAATGAGAAAAGTACATACACAGAGGCCAACTTTGCAGTATCCCTTCTCCTAAGAACAGTAAATACTATATTAAAAAAAAAAAACATAAAGCTCAGAAATTATTTGTGTTCCAATCTTATACAAACTGAAAATGGAAATATATGAATCTATGTAACTTTACTAGAAATCTACATTACAGTCTATCATACAAAACCCAAAAGAGCTAAATGAATCTCCTCTAAAATATGGAACTGAACAGAGATGTCTATTCTAACACTATAAAATAATGCTGAAAGTTTTAAGAACATTTTTGTATAATGAAATAAAAGAACATGCTCATTATGTTTTCTCTACTCTGAAAAATGTTTGACACAATTTACAGAAAAAAAGATTTGCTTTGGCTTACAGGTTCAATGGGTTTTGCACAGTTTTGGGCTTTGCTAAAGTAGAGCGTCATGGGAAACTTTGGTGGAAAAAACCCCCACTGCATCCAGATAGTGACAAGCAGAGACAGAGAAAGAGAGGAAGAAACAGGGGAAGGATAGAAGAGATGAAAGACAGAAGAGGTGGAAGGGATCAAGTACTTCATGTGCCCTTCAAATATATACCTATCCTTTCTCCATCTCAGAAGCTTATCCTGTAAGGTTTCTGTCATTTTCCAGACATATCACCAGGTCAGGAATAAGCCTTCAGTCAGTAAACCTACAGGAAACATTTCAGATTACAACCAGAAAAGTAAAGCAGCAAAGTATTCCTGTTTGAGGATTATGTGCAGTAAAGGCACCACAAAACAGCAATGAGAATTCACAAGTCTATCCAGGTGGTGGTGCACATACCTTTAATCCAATAATTGGGAGGCAGATACAGAAGCATTTCTATGAGTTCAAGACCAGCTTGTTCTACTAAGTGAGTTCTGGGACATCCAGGGCAACACAAAGGAGGATTTTCTCTAAAAACCAAACAAAGAAGGTAAGAAAGAAATATGAATGAGTGAATAAAAAACAAAAGAAATTAATGAATTAAGGAAGAAAAAAAAGAAAAAAACATGTCTGGTAAAATTTATCAGATAAAATTAACATACAAAATTATTTTTATACACCAACAACTGACATGTAAAATGTGAAATCATTAATGTAACCCTACACATAGTAAGCCCAGAAACAAAACAAACAAAAACAGAGGAATAAATTTTACCACAGAGATAAAGAGTCACTACAATGAAAATCAAACTGTACTGATGAATAAAACTAAAAAATGTATGCATTTAACAAACTTTAATATTGTACATTGAAAGAATTTTTACAGTTAAAATATGCACACCAACTAAAACAATTATGACTCAATACAATCTTGATGAAATTTCCAGTGGCATTCTTTACAGAACTAGAACAATATCAATCCAAAATTTCATGAAAAAAAATCTAAAATTGCCCTAGTAGCAAAAGTAATTCTGAACAAATTGAGCAAATCTTAAGATGTTAGAATTCATGATTTCAAGACATGCTATAAAGCTACAGCCAACAGAGGGCAGTGCAATAGTACATGAACTCTATTGGGTCCTATAATAAAAGCCTTGGAGCCAGATTATGGTAAAAAACTGGAATGTCAGAGAGGCAGGGAACAGACCACAACCAATTCTCACCCAGCAGACTTCTCAGACCTGTTACCACAACATCTCCTCAACCTACCAAGGAAGTGTCCAGGAAAGCTGAAAACTTCCCTTCTCTCTGGATGCCCAGGTACTTTAACTTCTTTTTTCAACATTCCTAAAGCTAGGATTAAAGGTGTGGGTCACCACTCCCTCACCTTCCTGGTTGGTCTCCATAGTTACTCTCTTCTGATAGTTCAAACTTTTTGTTAAATATATATATCATCACAGTGCTTCATTGAGTACATAGAGACAACTAGGACAGACTGAAGATCTTCTGTGTCAGATAGTATACTTTTGGAATGTACTAGTGGGAGCTCATGGGCTCTGGACTGACATTTGGAAACGTGCGTGGGACTGAACTAGGCACTCTGAATATGGAAGACAGTGTGTGGTTTGGGAAGATGTGGGGCATCTGGCAGTGGAACAAGGATTTATCTCTAGCGCATGAACTGGCTTTTTGGAGCCCATTCCCTATAGAGGGATACCTTGCTCAGCCTTCATATGGTGGATGGGTTTAGTCCTGCCTCAACTTGATATGCTGACTATATTGACTCCCTAGGGGAGTCTTTACCATCTCTGAGAAGTGGATGAGGGGTAGGGTGGGGAGAAGCTGGGGCTAGTAGGAGGAGGGGAGGGAAGGGGGACTGTGGCTGGTATGTAAAATTAAAAAAAAACTTTTAAATAAATTAAAAAAAGAGAAAATATATGTGTAGTAATCTTATTTGCATTTCCACCCTTGATAAGCCATGCTTATGATTATTATCCTCTGTATAGTTATTGTTAACTCTTCGGCGTTTTTAAATTCTTTTTACTGTTTTTTTGATAAATACAAAATAAAGAAGGAAAAAAAAAGAAAAGATACATAGTGATCATACTACAGAAAAAAAACTCTATGTGAAAGAAAATAAAAGCATAATACATTTTAAAAAAAAGAAAACTGCTATCTGAATGACTTACCTGATCTTTATAAAATAAATAAATAAATCAGAATTTATAACATGATTTTAAACTTCTGTGCCACATTGTACAACTTATTTGTGTGCTGTTGCAGTTTCAGCAATAATTATAAAATTGGTATTTCCATTACCTCTGAAAAATGTCTATGTTGCTCTACAACTGGAAGGTTAAATATTCAGCCAAGATTTAATTCTTCATGTGAAAACAAACAAGCACATTTACATCATTAGCCTTCAAATTTGCCCTCATATTTAATATGCTGTACCTGATATGTACATCAAAGAATTGACATGGAATAAATTTATGACTTATTTTTACTAAATATTGGTTTTGGAGGCCTATTCTATGTAACTATGTAGCTGGGTTGTCAGAAATAGGGAAGGTGAAAAGGGCTGTGAGTGTAAATAATGTAAGAAATGTAACTCATATTGTCTAAGGAAATAAAGATGCAGTAAAAAATTTCAATTAAAATTTGAAAAGCAGGAGCCAGAAATGGTGGTGCACATTTTCCATAGCAAAATTGAGCATACACACATAAAGATGCTATGTATGAAGCTATTCTGAGCTGCATAGCAAGACTCTGCCTTATCACCTGCAAAGTAGAGTAAAGCAAAAGCAAAAATATCAAATGAGAAAATATTTTTATCATAAGAAGAAATATAAGTAACCAAAAAATATAGAAAATTATTCTTATCAACTATGAACTAAATTTATGTCAAAAACACAGTGAGATATTAGCAGTAATATCAACTGTTATTCAAAATATAACAATAAATACCATGAAGCTATTGACAAAGAGACTCCTTAACTAATATAGATGGGATTTTAAGTTAATACAGTCATGATATAGACGTTGCTGTAAAATCCTAACTACAGCTCTGTCATTTTATCTTGCTGTCCAGTATTGAGGGAAATGAAATTAACATCACAAAGACATTCTTGCTTTGTCATAAGCATTGTAACAATATTCAATGTAGTAGTGATACAGATTCAGACTGTGTGCTCTTCAGTTAATGACTATGTGATAATGCATGTTCTATATACACAATTAATGTTGCTCAGCCATACACAGGATGAATTTTGCCATCTGTTGAAAACTGGATGGAACTGGCAAATAACATATTGTGTGAACTAAGCCAGACAGAGAAAGGCAAACAAACAAATGTATTTTACTTTATATGAGAACCTAAAGCCCTATATAATAGCAATTACCAGAGAGTAGGACAGCAAACCATATAGGGAGTTAAGAGAGAGGAATTCACCTGTGCCCAATACAGCAAAAATGATGAACTCTATTTTTCTACAGCAGTATGGGGTGAGTTTGGATCCCGCGAATTACTTTGTGTGGTGGGAAGAACTAGAAGGCCAGTGCTCTGAGGTTCCAAATGGGAAGAAATGATAAGGAGAAGAAATGCTCACGAGAGTAGAAAGGAATCAAGGAAAGTTGGAGCCATGTGTCAAATATCATAGTATTTTCCATAAACATGGGCAATTACTACAGGTTATTAACAAGTAATAATTAAAAAGCATCCATAAACAAAAGGGATATGTGTGTTCTCATTAAACTGATCATGTAGAAATATGTATGTATAATATGTATAATGTTTTATTGCACATTGAAATAATTAATTGATGAAGTCAAAATGCCTTGTCATCCATTTATCAGTAAGTGATAAAAAAATCAATTAGCTTCCACAACATAAATTATAAATGATTGATAGTACTTACAAAATATATCCATACACTAATTTATAAATATATATATAAATTGTATGTTAGAAACTTTCTGCTCGAATGGGTGGTTTTGCAAATGGGGAGATCATAAGATTGGGCATGAATCTGAGAGGTCTGATTACTGAGTCTGATGGGGTGCATGATGTAAAATTACCAGATAATAAATATATGTAAGATTATTGTTTATGATATACAAGGCAAAAATGCATTCTATATCTAGTTTTCTGGAGTTTTGGAGACTGGCGTTAGTATATAAAAACAGAAAAGACAAGTATTTGGACTTTCTGGCCTTGTTTGTCTCATATTTTATCTGGAGTCAGAAGCTCGTTTATGTCACCATGGATTTATTTTACAAGTTTGGACTTCAAAGTATGTGGCGAATTTGAATGTCTTGCAGTTTTTGAAAAACAACCATTATAAAGAATACACTGACCTTTTCCTGTTTATTTTCATTGGTTAATGGCAGCACCTTTACAGCCCAGTCAAATTGTAAACAGGAGGAAGAATCTGAATACACAAAGGTCAGGAAACTTTAGAGACAAAATTTATGAAACAGCATACCTATAGTGTGAATAAAAAGAACAAAATGACATTCTTGTTTTTTAAACATGTATGTGAAGTTGGAAGTTTTTGAAATTAACCCAAAACATAAATGATCAAATATTTTAATTTTGTTGCAAAAAGTGTAATATTTCACAGAAAGATGAACTTTTCACCAAGTATTTTTCAAATTATTATTTTAAAGGTTAATAGCATTGGTTTTATAGAGAGCTGTGATATGTTACTAGAAAGCCTTTAATATTTAGGAAGTTGTCTAGTATTTTTTTTCCTAGTATAAGAATGGGCTATTAAATAGAAAACAGTAAATATTCACTTAACTACATTGACATCTCAGAGGTATACTCAAAGAAACAGTAAAGAAAAGCTTCCAGGAAAAGCAGCTGTATAATATATAAAATAGTTGCAAGAATTAACAGCTCCTATATGACAACATGGAAAACATGCATAATTCTTGGTTGAGAATTATAGTTTGACATTCAGTTGGGGAAAAATAAGATGACTAAAGGAACTGGATATCACAACCTCTATTAACAATTTATCACAATACTCAGTAGTACTCCAGAAGACAAACTTTTTAAGAAAGGCTCCATCTATTTAAAATCACAGTACCTAATTTGCTGTACAGAAAACGACATTGTAAGAAGGGGATAAAGACAGTCTAAGCTAGAATTTCATTGTTAATGGAAGCCCAAGGATTAATAAGAAGTAGAGACCACAGAAGAGCCATCATGCTTCACTACTATAAATATTGAGCTTTTAACTCACTACTATAAACAGTGGCCCGGCATATCCTCATGTATAGAATCTGAAGGGGCTGACAGGTGTCACTCTAGGCAGTGGTATGTAGAATGTGTCACCCACTGATGTAGGTATACACAGTCTCTTCACTGTACTAGTCACAAGAAAGGTCTGTGCTAAGAAAGAATAAAACTGCTGGATTTACCTTCTCAACTCTGTAAGGGAGGAGAAGGATTTTAAAAACAGAAGCCACTATTTAGTTTTTTTCAAGAAGAAAAATACTTAGACTCTCATTCTGCATAATATCTGGCTGTGGATCTCTGCATTTACTCCCATCTACTGTTGGAGGAAGCTTTTCTGATGATGACTGGACAAGACACTGATATATGAGTACACCAAAATACTATTAAGAATCATTTAATTAATTTTCTTTTTGCCTAAAATGTATGGTTCTACTCTAGGTTTCTGAGCTGTCCAGTAGCAGGTTCTTGGCCATTAAAGCAACATAGGGCACGAGCTCCATCTCTTGAAGAGGGCCTCATCTTGGAGATCAAGGAAATCTGTGGAAGATGAGGAAAGACTGTAGGAGTGAGAGAGGATGAAGGGTACCAGGAGAACATGGCCACTGAAACAACTAACAGAACTCTCATGGGCTCATAGGGATTGAAACAGCAATCATGGGGCCTGCATGTGTTCACACCATGCAGTATGCTTTAGGATCGTTAGCTTTGGGTCCTATGAAACTCCTAACAGTGAGAATGATTGTTTCTCTGAATCTTTTGTTGACTTTTGAGACTCCTTTCCTTCTATTGTCCGTCCAGCCTAAATAAGAGGGCTTTCAAATTGTATTATTGTATCTTGTTTTGCACTGTTTGGCTCTTGTCTTTTGGAGGACTAATCTTTTCTGAAAAGAGAGGACGAGTGGATCTTGGGAAGAGGGGAGGTGGAGGTATCTAGGAGTGTAGGGATAAATCCTGATCCTACTGCCAGAGGCCTCACAAACCAAGACACTCAACTGTCATCCACATTCAGAGGATCTAGTTCATTCCCATGCGGGTTCCCCAGCTTTCAGTCCAGAGTCAGTGAGCTCAGATGCTGAACTATACCACTTTTTAAAAATTAAAATATTCACCAGCTACAGTCAATAATGTGTGTACCTAGCACTTAGAAGGTAAATTAGGAATTCAAGGACAGCTTTGATTACATAGCGAGGTCGCCGCTAACCCAGGGCCCATGAGCCCTAGGTATAAGTAAATAAGAAAAATGACCCCCAAAAACATATAGTATAAAATATATGAGGTGGAAAAATATTTTTAGCAAATAGATCATCAAGGTTTGGTTGTTGTTATTGCTAAAATTCTCTACAAATAAAGTAAATAAATTTTGAAAAGTATTTAGGAACTAGAATCATATGTGGTATGCATGTGTGCATGCGCCTATGTGTGTATATGTTTGTGTTGAGTGTTTAGTAGATTAAAGGCTAATATTCTTCAATAAATAGAGCATAGATAGACCACACTTGAGATGTGGGCTTAGGACAACATCTTTTAGAAAGCAGCAACTGTCTAAAAAAGCACATGTCCAGTAAAACGAAGTGGGAAAAACTGCTGGATAAATATCTATCAAAACATTCTGATAGATATTTAAATGGAAATGCATAAACATTTTTATTAAATCATGGATTCTGTTTCCTAATTTTTAATAAAAGTGCATCATTTTGATGTAGTATAATACATACAATGATTATTTGCTAGTGCCAGACTGAACCCAGGTCTTTATATACACTGCACTGTATATCCTGCCCTGATTTTGAATTTTAAAGGAAAAGAACAAAAACATTCCTACTGAACATGTGCAAACCTTCTGTTAATCAGCATGCACCAGGCTAGGACCTGAGGTGACATACTCTCGCTCTTATTTGCACTGTGATAAGAGAAAGCCTGCAGTCCCCCCATGACTTCCAAGCCACTCTCGCCAAAGGCAGATTTCCTGTGATATTTGCTGTCTTTTAAAAGCCAACTGAATACTGACTTACTCAGCTTCTTTGTTTGTCCCTATGTCCTCTGGGAATTTTGACAATAATGCTCATACCTCTGGCTGTCACTCATTCCCATATGGTTCACAGGTTTGTTTGTTGATTCCTCCTCTATTAACCTCAGAGCTACAGGCCAAAGTAAATTATTCCCTCAGCACAATTTTAGAGACAGGTTCAGAGGAGTGCACCTGATGAGGTGACCAGAGTCACAGGTGTCATTATACATTTCTCTTTTAGGAAACCACCAAGGTCATATATATGCTTGAGGAACCTCAGACCAACTGTTGGCATATGCCTCAGTTCTCTTCAGGCAAAAGGCAGAGAGTACTAAGTGCCAGGCCAATCTGCCATGTACATAGAAAGTTCCTATCTCCAACAGGAAAAAGGAAATACTAGAAAAGGTAGCAATTCACTTTCAAGAGACATAAAACTTATGCAGCTTAATTTAGAAGAAATCATAGATAACAGTATCAAACTGCTGATCAAAAACAAGATGAAGTGAAACAAGAATGAAATTTTAAAGACACAGATGACAGCCCATGAAGAGGTTGCAGAGCAAGGGGAACACTCCTCCATTGTTGGTCAGAGTGTAAACTTGTTCAGCCACTCTGGAATGAAGCATGGTGGTTTCTCAGAAAACTGGGAATCAATCTACCCAAGGATTCTGCAATACCACTACAGGGCATATACCCTAAAGATGCACATTCGCACCCCAAAAACATTAACTTAACTATGTTCATAGCGGCTTTATTTGTAATAGCAATAGCCTGGAAACAACTTAGATGTCTCTCAACGGAAGAATGGATTAACAAACTGTGGTACATCTACACAATGGAGTACTACTCAGCAGTAAGAAAAAATGATATCCTAAAATTTGCAGGCAAATGGATGGATTAGGAGAATATCCTCCTGAGTGAGGTATCACAAACCCAGAAAGATAAGCAGAGAATGTACTCATTCATTAGTGAACTTAATTTTTTTTAGGTATTTTTACATATATATTTATTATTTGGTGTTTTTACATCATGTACCCGATCAAACTCAGATATAAGACCCCTCAGTATCATGCCCTCATTAGTGGAGTTTAAATAAAAAGCAAATTACACCCAAGCTGCAAACCACAACCACTGAACAGCCTAGGATATGAAGCACCTTGGACTGGCACCTTGGAGCCCATTCCCTCCAGAGGAACACCTGACCCAGTCTTGATATTAGAATGAGGAAATCAGACTTGCCTGGAGTAGATGCTGAACTAAGCCACCATGGGACCTTGGGACCTCCTGCCCTTGTTGGGGAAGAAATAAGGAAATGGGGAGAAGAGAGAGTGACTGGGAGAGGCAGAAGGGGGAAGGGAGTTTGAACAAGGTGATACATGAATAAAAATGAGACTTTATTTAAAAATAATTAAAAATAATAGAAGAATATATACATAAAAATTTAAAAAATAACTATGTAAACTAAACAATATTTTCTACATGCTGAGGAGAAAATTATGCCAACATAAAATTCTCTAGCCAGTGAAATTATCCAAAACAAGAGGCAAAGTAAACTATATTTAGAGAGATAATGATGCAGTAAGTGTCGGAGAAGAGAACAAACCTCAAAAAACACAAAAGAAAGCCACTGACAAGATATCACATTCCAGAACAAGGCTCAAAATTATGGGAAGCAATTGATTTCCCTGGAAAAACAGTTGTTAAATATTGCTCCAAAACTTTGAAAACACTGAATTAACCCTGTATCTATTGTAGAAGCTGTTTCTATGATTAACAGATTATATATGCATGCATATTCACACAACAGCACGGGGGAGGAAAAAGGAGAAAGATTTTAAAGCATGATGAAATATCTAGTTAGTTCTTTCAAGATATAAGCAGTGATTACTATTATTCATATACAGTGTCTTCAGGAAATAGATACACCCACAGACATCTATTTTGCAAAATTCTCACATCAGTCGTGTTTATATCCAAATTCTCATATAGTACAATTTTAAACCAACAGCAAGCCAGAAACCTAATTTGTTTCATTAACAAATCAAAAAAGGTTTTTTCAAAAAATAAGTATGTCCTGGGGTCTTCCGGACATGACTGTTTCTGGTGCTGAGAATAAAAGTCAGGCCCTTGGATGTCTAACCAGCCTTTTAAGCACATATTTTATGAGAACTCAATGGTACAGATGAGGGCTCAACATAACATAATACTTCCATTTTAACTTTACTACCTTTAAAAGGGTCCTATTCCAAATGACATCACAGTCTGAAATGTTATAAGCTAAAATTTCAGTATGTGTTTCAGAAAAACACAATTTAACATGTAACAAGCATACATTTTCACTGGGTCAGGTGTGTATGTGTGTGCATGTGGTGGGGGATATTATGACTAGCAAGGAAAAAAAAGAATTCTTATAAGTACCACAGAGTCTGAAGGAAGTCTTAAGATAGAACTTGTTAGTATGATCTAAGCCATAAATAAAAAAATCTCATATACAAACATATGTATATAAAACATTATATTTATATGTTGTTATAAATAACATGTATAAATAAATAATATATGTGTGTGAGAGGCCATACTATATTATATATTATATATAGATACATAAAATACATAATACACCTATGTATACACACATATATGTTATGCATTTATGTGTATATGTATGTGTATGTATTGTTTTAGGGAGAAAGTGTGATAAAGAAATATTAAAATAATATTTTTAAATTTGTAGCTAGAAGTGACACCTGTGAAATTTCATCTTTTCTCATGAATATAGGTATAGATAGATTCAATATTTTAAGTTCACCCATTTAAGAAGTGAAAGAATTTGTCTTAAAATCTTGAAATATACCCTCCTAGCCTCTCCACAAGACAACTAAATATTCAAATTTTATACATTTTTCTCAAATTATTTCTAAAACATTTTCCAGTTCATGCATGATTTTTCACAATTTTCTGAGTTATCTAAAGAAAGGTAGATTCAGGGAATCTCATGGTAAAGCTCAACATTAGACCAACATTTGTGAAGTCATATGATGTCATATTCCAGTCTGGCCATTACCATCTGGAATACTTGAAGGTGTCATTCTAAATGGGTCAGGCTGAGCTCTTCTCAGAGCAAACAATAATGCACTGAAACTTCAGGGGCATCTTTTATTAGAGTTAAGCACCTGAGGATGTGTTCTGCACAGCTGCCCACTGAATAAAATCTGGAACAGTTGCCAAAATCAGACTTTAAAATGAGTTTTCAGTACTTCACTTTCAAAAAGACAATGGAAATTTGATTAGTTAAGATTTCTTGACAGGGACTACCTGTATGAAAATATATTATGGTTAAAGTCTTCCTTCCTCCTATTTTATTTGGTAATTCTTTCTATTTATTTATTCATCATCGTATGATGGAGATATAAGGACAATTGTAATACACAGAGCTGAATGACATAAATGTCATATTCCTTTTAAAAATAAAGAAACACTTCGTCTAAGTGAAAAGAAATTGCAATAAAAAGACCCAATTTAATAAAGGAGGATCATGATGCCTGGATACTATGTAAAGATGTTGTGGTTTCGCTGGTGCAAATATGCATTCCTAGTCTACTGAGTTCTCCCCATGAAAATGAGACAAAATAATTAACTACTGTGGTAATACATTGTATATTTAATAAAAGTAGTGTGGAATACCAGAGGACAGAATCACCCACAGATAAGCCATAAGGGTCAGGGAGTGATGACCCACACTTTTAATTCCATCACTGGATAGAGAGAGATCCATGTGGATCTCTATGAGTTCATGACCTAATAGCCAGGCAGTGTAGATGCCTGGTCTACAAAGTATGTTCCAAAACAGCCAGACTGCTACGCAGATAACCCTGTCTCAAAAAAATAAAATAAAATAAAATAAATAAAATAAAATAAGGCTGGAGAAAGGTAACTTTGACTGTGGATGATTCTGATGTTCCAGACTAATTTTATTAAATATACAATATATCACCACAAACTATCATATGAATGGATATATAAATTAGTGTTATTGGGTCTAGGGAAGTAACAGCTTTTAGGATTGATGGCTTCCAGAGGACCTCTTTTCAGTTTCTAGCACCCATATTATGGTTCAAAACCATCTCTGACTCCAGGTCAAGGAGATCCAGCACCTTCTGTAGGCACAAGGCATTCATGTGTGATGCAGCCATACATATAGACAAAACACTCATCCACAAAAATAATATATTTTTAAAATTAGTGCTGTCTATAATCACTAACTATAAAACAGGAATATTGTTGTTTATATGGTCTCTTTTTCAATAGAAAGATTGTAGTTAAGAGGAACTCAATTTACCAAATGACTTTGTGTCTTAGAACATATTTGCTCAGTTGTGTTTTTCCATGGTTTGGGAAATTAAGTTATGTTTCTATAATATCAGGATCATGATGTGCAATGACTAGGCAAATGGTATAGTCTTCTTCAGTAGTAAATTATTGAGTACCTGCTGTTAGACTTATGACAAGCAGAATGAGTCCCTGAAGACCATCCTAGGCTGTGTCAAAACTAAAAATGGAGAAAAGGCACAGTAATACACATCCATTTCAAACAACAAAATCTAACTTCTGCCATGGGGTATTTGACCATTCTTCATGCTTACAAACACATAGTTGGAGAGATTAAGGCTTTTAGCATCTTAAACAGAAATGACTCCCAGATGATAACTTAAACCATGAACAACACACATCTAATCAGCACCTGAGAGAGAAGCAAAATAATGAAACTGTTCAATACCTCATTATTCCTCTTGGAAAGCTATTTAATTTTAATTATGCCATAATACCTATCAGCTATAAGTTCTTATATGTAATCATTTTTACCCAGTATATCGCTAAGGTCATGCATGCATGCATGCATTGTATTGTTAGTTGTCTGTCTGTCAATGATTATACAACAAGGATTTTGAAAATTAGTAAATTAGCTTGAAAGAGAAAGTGAAAAGAAATCTGCCTCTGAACAAACAACAACAAAATCCTGTCTTTACACTATGATCATGAGCAGTAATATGTTTGTCTTTTAAAGAATTTGCCTTAACCATCTACTTACTTTACCAGTGATTTTACAGAAAATTGTCTTGCTTAAAATTTTCAGCTTTTCTTTCCCTCCCTCTTCTCTTTTATTCCTGTGTTGACACATCATTGCCTACTCACAAATTGCTCCTTTGTCTCTGTCAGTGACTTCCTGTGGCTTCATGGCCAACTGAGCATAGATGACTAAATAGAGGCTCTAACAGTTAACCCCACAGGAATCCTATGAAAAACACTTTATTCTCTCTTTTTCCTTTCTTTTACATTTTTAAATTATTAATCAAATTCTTTTTACATACCTTTCACTATTTCTCCTTCTTCCCCTCCACCCACCTTCTCTCCCACCCCACCCTCTGTCCACGCCTCAAGGCCTGTAAGGCCTTTCTTGAGTAGTCAGTACAGACTAGCATATAAAATTGAGTCAGGACCCATCCCTTCCTCCTTGTATCAAGGCTGAACAAGGTATCCCATCAGAGGGATAGAAATACTTTTCAGAAGCCTGTAGTGGTTTTGCAAGAACCACTTGAAAATTGATTAAAATTTGGGCTGAACATCTCTCTTTTGGTGCCACTTTTCTTCTATGTTCTATATAAGATTGTTTTCTTGTCTGTTTCTAGCTCATTCATGAAATATCTAGGGTTTTGATCAGGACATAAATTCAAAATTTACCAGCTCAAACCATTTTGGCACAGTGGCTTAGAAGATGGGAAAGCTACATTGTGAGTAGGGGATGAAGATCAGAGGAGGTGAAAACCAGAGCTTTGTGTGGGAATAAGATTAAATGACTGAAGTGCAGCGTCACAGCTTAGAGAGTAAATTTAGTAAGCCTTTTTAACTTCAGTGTTCCTTTTACAAAAATCACAAGATGTTTATAAATTGCCAGCCAGGATTGCATAAGCCAAATGCCAACAGAGCAGTGACCTTTCAGATTACTGGCACAACAGACTCAGAGATCAGAGAGCTCTAACTTAAAGCATACACTGACAAAAAACTCTGCAGAAACGACTTCTGTGTCTGGTCAACCTAACATAACATGACATACTGTAAAATATGTTTGGCTTTTTAGGTTGAGCAGTCTATAAAGGTTTAACTGCTGTTGAAAACACAGAGCTGGAGAGTTGCAGTGTTTAAATTTATGAGTGAAATGTTTTCTAAATTGGAAAGAGCAGCAGTAGAATTCTTTGTTCAAGAATTTGTAGAAATGATGTGAATAATGTTAATGAGGACATACGAAGTGAAATAGCATTGGGTGTATAAAGGTGGAAGTAAGGCTAGAGGTTTAGGGAAAGAGAAGTTATGTTGCAAACAAAATAAAGTGAGCAGGTTGTATAAAGAGACTTTTATGTCTTATTTAGAACAGTTTGTAGAGGTAAAGAAAAATGATCTTAGGGAATTTGGAACAGAGTTCCAATTTTAAAATGTTATGAGATTTCATTGCTTTTCAACATCAAAGTGAAAGTACAAACAATTTTAAAACAAAATTATATTTATTTTGATATCAGATCAACTCATCTCCATACACATACACTTACATATATATGCACATACATATATAAGAATATACATATATATATATACATAAAACTATTTCAGTCAGTGCACAAAATACATTATGTAAAAATTGAAAAACATTTCTTATATCTTCTCATTATCCTTGTTGCTATTTTTCTACTAACATTCTAATGTTTGCCTGATAAATTTTTATCATTTATATAAAATGAAATGTTTTTCTGTGTTTATGTTAAAATGAATGAATGAGATAATACATTGGGACTAATACTACCTTAACATATATGTGTTTATTATACAGCTATGTAAATGACCATGAGAGAAAAAGTGAGTAGAGATTTTCTGTTATGTAAAATGTTTTAAACCATATTGTTGTGCTCTCAAGTTCAGAGTTAATTTTTAGTATGATTGATATTTCACTATCATAGCACACATACTATACATATGAGCCAGTCAAAACTAGATTTTATTGAAAGTGCTTGACAGGTTCTTGAAAAGGTGGGATATTACCAGACTATAAAATGAAAATTGAGTCTATTCAGGGATTAATTCAGCAGCTGAAAGAAGTGTGTTTGCCTTAGAGTCATCAGATATTCTACTCACCAAAACATCCTGTAAAAAGCCTCCTTAAAGAGCTTCCTAAACCAATTAAGCACAAGCAGGAAGCATCAGTCATCAAAACAGATGATTTTCAACTAATCAGTGGCCTGCAGAAGCTGCATGCCACTGGGAATAGAAGAACACATTATCCCCCCTACACATACTTTGTCCTTACTCTGTTGTCTTCCCAATTTTATAGATGTGTGGTCATGTGCGGGACCCTGTGAAGGAGTACGGGACTTTAGAGTGCATAAAATGCTTTCTCAAGCATTTTTATTCATCAAAATAAAATGAGTTTTAATAGGCTTAAGTGATTTGCCTAAGGCATACAATTAATGAGTGGCTGGCACTCAAAACGATGTCCTTTCTTCTGTTCTAATTGTTCTATAAATATGCATGTATTGATTGAATTTCTCACATCCCTAATGAGATATAAGTTAAAATCTTAAAACATAATCATTTAAGCTTTGGGCAGAAAGAGATGTTGAAGCTAATGCAGCCAGTACTGTGGATGTTGGGCTTTACATGTTTTACCCTCATATGGCTCCATGTTCCATAGAGGATTGGTGTAGCAGGGTCAGGCCAGACTTTTACACTGGCCTGAGCTTATAGTATGTAACCCAAATAGTTAAAAAAGCAAGTAAAAATTTTTAATCCTATTTTACAGAGGCAAAGAACATAGAGCCAGGTTGATAATGGTAAATGTAGTTGTGATTTTAAGTTTAAAAACATCCATACATCATGCCTTCCTAAGTGCATGGAATGTATGCTTGTGTGTGAATGGACAGATTTGCTTTGGCAAACATGTGTCCTCATAATATGGCCGATTTTCATGTGTCACATAGAAATAAGCATGATTTTCGTCCTACAGATTCACTCTGTGTATTTCTTCAAATACACGTTTTATTTATATTTATATTATATAATATATTATGTTCATTAACATAACTGGAAAATTCTGTCCCTGAGAGAAGGTAGGCTGCTTTCCAAACATTCAGAGTAGCATGTAAAATGCTGCTTGTCCATGAAGGTGATCCAGTGGAGCCAAAGAGAACAAGACATACACCATCTTACAGGGATTGGAGAAAGACAAATGGAAAGAATTGGTCTTCAATGAAAGAAAAAGGTTGCCATTTTTGCCCTGATGAATCCAGATGTAAAACTGAAGTTTCTTTTCTACTCTGATGTCATCAAACAAATAAAATAAACTGAATTTCTTTTGGATTTATTCAGCATTGCAAATTTTAATAAAAAATGTATAGCTTTACTTAAACTCTGCAATGGCAGCACCTCTATTTTGTGCTTGTAACAAATGTGAAGAATATAAACACTTAAGAAATATATTTTCAGTTTTAAATCTTTATTTTAAACAAATTTTTAGAAATCTCTAAGAAATCAGGGATAAGATTGTTTGAAATTACTCTTTCTTTAAAATACAGATACAATAATTAGCAAATTCACAACATTAGGGCTTTGGTCTCTTCTAATTTTAATTTCAGCTTATGACATATTTACAAATACTTTCATGGAAATAAAGCATATATGTGCACTTTCTAAGAACAGTGCCTACTTTTTTAGTGTAATTATTTTTCTTTCAAAATACTTGCTACATAAACTATTTTCAATAAATGCCATAACCTGGGCAAGGGAATCAATTTTGCCACCATCAAGAATAGATCTGGTTATTCTAGAACTTCATGACCACTAAAAATTTCAGGAAAAAATACTAAAACTAATTTGAAACACAGTGCATTAATGACATGTTATTCATAATGAAGTTTTTCCAGGTAAATAATAAAATTATTTATTAATAATATTATTAACTACCTTTAATTGTTCTCTATGACAAATACATCAGTCATGATTAGGATATAGACAGTTAGATCCTAGCTTCATCTCTGAGAAATGTATCATTCATCAGATTATATGCCAATTGTAAAGGAATATTGATTCAGTACCAATTAAAGACACAGTGTTAGTTGTTGTTTTAAAGAAAAACATAGAAATATATGTAGGAGTAAAAGAAGATATTTCAACTTGAAAACTAGATACACTATTATAAATTCCCAAAAAGGGAAAAACATGGTTTATGAGGAAAGAAAGTGAATGGGAAGTGAGAAGATCCATAACTCAAGCACGTATTTATGAGAATAGTGAGTAGCTGCTCTTAGACAGAATTTGAGTCTCAAAAACTCAAATTTTAAAGTACATTAGTATATACTAGAGGACCTTAACTTATAGGTCACCACTTACTTTTTACTTTTCTTGAATTTTTATATTTATATTGGTTGTACCAGGTGATTACAGACAGGCAATTTTCTTATGTAAATTTAAAAAATATGAAGTGAATCCCAATGAGACATGACTGCTTCTTGAGGAACTTTTCATAAACCTTAATTCAAACAAATCAAGAAGGGCCATAGTGTGAAACTGCCAAGCACCTCACTCTTTGTCCACTCCCCCCATGATTCATCTATTTGGAATGATGTTTTTCCCTATCTAGACACATGCTGAGAACTGCTGATTTCATTTTTTACTTTAAAGCTTATGAAAGTGCTTTAAGTTTTAGAAATAACATGGTGGGATTATCGATTTGAGGAAAATAATAGTGTCCTGGTGGGTTTGAGACTATGCCCCTTGCAGTGAGGGATAAGGTAAGATAAAGGGTAGTGAAATACAGATTGAGACAAATGGCTTTCATGTGAGATAGAAAGGAGTAAGGGAACCCTCATCACAACAAACTTGTGATACCACAAGGGCTATAGATAGCAACACAAGAGTGATCTCTTGACAAGTTAAGACACAGCCTTTTAGAAGTTCCCTGGAAGAAAATAATATATGTTTTTAACAGAAACATGTTTCTATGTGGTAGATTGTTTTTAATCTCTGTGATATACCTGATATAAACTATTTAAAGAGAGAAGTAATTATTTTGCTTCTAATTTTTAGAATTTTACATAATGAAAGGAATATAAAGAAAAAAAATCACATGATGAAGAAGCAAGGAGACTAGGAACTTAATAAGAAAGTCTAGGACAAAGTAGAGATAACAAAGACCTATTTCCAGAGACCTGCTTCTTCCCAGTGGGTTCCATCATCTAACAGTTCTGGATTTCAAGCCTATCAGTAGATTGAAACATTCATCAGGTCATAGTGCTATGTGCTTTACTAATGTCTTATGCTTTTCTCATCCAGTCAGGTAAATAATCATATTCCATCACATGAATAGGAATGGGTATGTGTTGGCAGGAGTAGAAAAAATGAGTTATTTGTAATCGGAGGTTTCTCTTTCACCTGCCAGTTCTTGGATAACTCAGAGACTAAATATTACCTATAAATGATCAGCCATTAGCTCAGTCTTGCTACTAACTAACTCATACTTTAAGTTGTTTTCATTTATTCTATGCCACATGGCTCATGACTTGTTGCCTCATTTTTATACATTCTGCTTTATTGGCAGCTCGCTGTCCTCTTTCTGACTCTATTCTTTCTCTTCCCAAAATTCTCCTAATCTAGTTGTGCCATCTGTACTTCCTGCTGGGAAACTAGCCAAGCAGTGTTTTATTAAACCAGTTCTAGTGACAAATCTTTACAGAGCACAAGAGCATTTTACCTCAGTAATTCTTCTCTTTTCTTCTTCTTTTCCTTCTTCATTATTATTATTATTATTAGTAGTAGTAGTAGTTGTAGTAGCAGTAGTAAATAAAATAGATAAGAGAGATCCTCCACATGTAGGAAAGGAATACACCAATTCTATCAGGACAGGAGGTTAAAGGTCTGGGATTGTTGACCTGGTGAGATTCTAGATTTATTTGCATTACCATCATAAAAATATCACTTTTATTTTCAACATGAAGACATAGAAGATAGGATTACAAAAAAGCAAAGAAAGTAGAAAGCTATACATTGTTGAAATATGACAGTGTATTTTTAAGAGCACCATTTTTTTCTAGTACATGGACCTATTTCTAAAGAATGTGTTAGAGAATTTTAAAATGTTTCACAAAAGTTTCCAAAAAGTAAGTGCTGTCCAACTGTGGATATGTGAATTACTAAATTTCTCTTGGTACATAGCAAATGAGTATACATTTAGCAGTTCAAGATGGCATCTATTTATTAGCTCATAATTCAGTTTCAGCACTGAGCTTATATTTTCACACAGTTAAATTCAAATTGCTGGCCACTTTCGACTCAGCTTAGATATTCTAAAAAATGGGTCATTTCCAGGGAATCTAGATGATACGGGAGGATTACAAACACAGTGAGCCAAACCCCTCCCAGAAACTCACTCCATTTTTAGTTCCTAGATGCCTCACATAGTTCTTTCCTATGGGATCCTAAATGGTTTTGATTAAAACCAGATCTTATACTTGCATACACTGGGGTTTCTTGTATCCAACTTCCCAGTTTCTGTTTCAGGTAATGGTTAGAAAAACATCTGCCTTTTAAATCACTGATTAGATTCTATTACCTTTACCAAGACAATCCTACTTTCCATAAATCCAAAATTAACTAATAAAAGAGTTGGTGCATTTGCATAAGTCCTGAAAATATACTGTATCATGTCTGAAAATGATATGAGCTCCCCAGTTCCATGGACTAACATGGAAAGTCCTGGGATCCATTACCACTTGTAGCTAGCACAGATAATTTGAAAGAAATTATAGCTCTATATAATATTGTTTGTTCAAATGTTGAGTCTATTGCCTTAAACTTTTCTAGAATGATGCTAACTTCACAGATGATTTTATAAATGTCCCATGTTATTTTATCACTCCCTATCCTTGATCACAGACCAGGAATGGTGTCATTTGAGAAGAACTCTGTGCTTAGAAGACCACTCCAAGAAAACAAGACAAGTTCTGTGACCGCAATGTCTTGAAAACATAGAATTATTCTTGGAATGTGTTTTTGTGCTCCTCCCAGGCAAAACATATGGGACTGAGCTTACTTCATATTATTTATTTCCTGCTGCTGTTATCCAATTAAATGTTTACATCCTGTATGGAAAAGAAAATCCTCATGAGACTTGTCCTTGTGATTGTGTACACCTTGATCTCATGAGAACTTTACTCCTGTGATTTTTCTTAACCTTTGGGGTATAAATTGCTCTGCACAAAGTTGTCTATTACATGAGACTTTATTTATTGGCTCCATTCTCTCAGTTTCCACCTCATCTACAGGGGTGACAACTAAAAATCAATGAAAAATTTTCTGACAATGTGTTTAGTCACTTTCAGCTAAGAAGTTTCTTTAGAGAGTGAGTATTGTTTTACACAGACTAAGTGACTATCCTGTTGAATTTTGGAATCAAATTCTTGGGGTTGGTTCATGGTGATTTATGTATTGTTGATCATGAGATTTTGTTTGTGTTCTGGCCTGAATCCCAGTAAAATACTAGAAGAATCCTTAAGAAAATAAAGTTGATATGGGAAGGAGTTGGAAAAGAATGTAAGCGTCAAAGAAGAAAGCAAGATACCAGCAGAGTCTGGCTTTTGTTACAGTTGTTATACAAGCTTACTCATAATTAGATTACTTACCAGATAATTCTTTAAGCTAATACTAGATGTTTAAATAACATTATAATGGAATATAAGGTAGAAAACTAATTAAATGCATTAGTCTTTTATGTGTTAGCATGTTTATTTTCAAATCACTGTTTTTATTGTTTTTCTCTCAATATGATAATGGCACACAGATATTATTCTGACTATTTTAGATTTGAGAAAGATGAATTAATTATAAAAGGAATTTATCTATACCTGTGTTTCATAGTCAATGTACTCTAGAGTCAAGATTCATTTCTCAGTATGTTTAACTTTATTGTACAAATCAAGTTTGGTTATACTAGCTACATCATAAGTAGAATACTTGAATTATACACAAAAAAGGCTGTAAAATAAAACCACTTCTTTTTACCTTACCTCTTCAGGTTTTAGTTTTGAAAGTTGTGTGTCTGCATTTCCCTATTGCAATGACCCCTGCCCCACCTCCATACCCAGGAATTGCCATAATACCCATCTGTTAACCACATTAAACCAGTTGTATTGGAAAACAGCATTGGATTCATTTGACTTAGAAATTATTCTTTTAAAATTAACTCTTGTGACATGTTCTCTGGGAACTCCTGACAAACAAGGGGAAATTTTAAATTGTTATCAATGTTTACATGCTTTTTGGTTAGAAAAATAAAAATTTTAAATAAACTGTAATGTTTCAGAATTTGTGACTGTAATGTTTCTCATTGTGAACTGTCTGAACTTCAAAGTATTGGTACCTGATCTAAGTATTATTAAATGGTAAGACTATTTATCACCAATGTTATGAAGTTATTTTCTTATGGATTCTAAAGTATAAGATGCTATAATTCAGATAAATGTCTGTTATTTGTGCCTTAATGCCAAAGAAGTTCCTCTCCTTTGTCTTCTGCGTAGAAACACAATTTAAATGCTCATTAGGTAGACAAAAAGAGATACTCTCTTTATACTATCAGTGCCCTGTTCTCTTATGTTTAGTTGTATGTACCCTAAATTGCCTTAGAGAAGTTAATTTCATATTGAGGATTATCTTTATATGTCTTATCTTTAAGTGAAATATCCTGCTATTTATACTATCACTTTGGTAAGAAGTCCCAATGTTTTCAATATTGTTCAAAATATTACTAGCATTTCCAGTCTATAAAAAAAGGCCTATTGCATTTATTTTGCTCTGAAGAGCAAATAAAATTCATGAGAAGTAAGGACTATGGAGTTAAAAGTTAATGATTTGCATAAATGTAAGTTGGACTTTAAATCTTTCCTCTGCCATATACATTAGACCATATATCTACTCTGGAGAATGTTAAATAATTTTACATGTGTATCTGTCCAAAATGCTAGATTTGTTAATGAATTCTCTTTTATGTAGCACTCTATGTCTACAGAAATGTGGATTGTCAATTTAAAAACTGGTACAAGATTCACAGTTAAGGTTTCACTGTGAAGGTGGTATTAGATAACAGTATAATTGCCTATGCTTAGACCTTGCTTATTTAGAAATATAGGGCCATTGAGAAGCAAAAGATCAGAATTTGTTTTCTAAAGCATTCTCCAAAGTTTCTCATTACAATGAATAGGGGACTGTTGCTCTTTACAGATATCAGATTTTGCCCATCATTTTCATACTCCAGTTATTATTTTAAGCGATGAAGATTTGATAAGGTAAGGTTTCTACAGAGAACTCATGAATTCACATAAAAGAATCATTCTGATTTCTGAATTTTTGACTAAAATGTACACTTGTTGTTAATAGATATATTGTTGTTGTTATTCAGTTGTTACAGGGTAGATCACCCAAACGCAGCACAAAGGAACTGCTTCAGCCAGGCAGTGGTGGTGGCATGCTGGAGCAATCTAGTGGAGACTGTGATGATGAAGACGGATGTGGGGGATCCGGAAGTGGAGAAGTCAAGAGGACCCTAAAGATCACAAACTGTGAGTGCAAGAATCTTGTTCTTCTTTCAAATGGTTGGTTTTGAAATATCCGTTTGGAGTGGCCATAAACTCAAAAGCAGACAGAAATAACTGTTCAGGGAATAGGCCTGTTTTTAACTATGTAGAGCATGCATTTTTGGAGTTTTATTCATGTTGTGCTAGTGGATTTATGTGGAGATGACACTTTTCTATAATGAACTGATGAGTGATGGGCAGTTTTGAGATTTATACAGTTTTGAAGAAAAACAATCTTTAGAATATGTTGTTCAATGTATATTGTTAAGTAATGTGAACCAGGTGAATAAGTACCACTTAACAGCCAAATGTGCAGTTTTACAAATTATCATGTTTCCATAGTTTCACTCTATTAGTTTTCATCTCTCCTAAATATGCAATTCTGTTGGTTATTTGAGAGTTCTATACAGCATGATTTAATCATGTTCAACCTCGAACTCTTGCACAATCCCATAAATTTTCACTTTTGAAAAGTCTCCCTAATGTTGACTTTGTTTGTTTATATGGACTATAAATTTTAAATGTTTATGAATGCTTAAGTACTCATTTCCATGAGCTAACTTCCAGGGCTGGGAGATGACCTAGTCTGTCAAGTGCCTACCATGCAAACATAAGAACTCACTTAATTTGGGAGCCTTAGTGGACACCTAAAAACCCATGTGAAGTGGCTTGTCTGTAATCCTAGCCTAAGGAAGATGGAGTTCAGAAATTCCTGGAACTCACTGTGCAGAGACCCTAGCCAAATAGAAAAATAAGGCAGAGGGTAATTGGTTCCTGGCAATTCTTTGAGTGCCATACACACACACACACATGCCCTTCACACAGATATGCCGCACACATGTACACAATACCACATATGTGCAAGCATATATACCTATAAACAGAAAAGATACAAATTCCATTTTAAAAGTTCTGAAAAAGAAAACATTGAAGGAAAAATAACTATCAAATGGTGTTCCAAGTTGGTGTTCATATATATGATGGAGACAATAAGAACTATACCCTTCAATGTCATGCATGTTTATTTTCTATAAAGCAGGACAATAAAAGTGATCAAATGAGGGAGGAAAATCATCCAAGTTAACATAGCCCAAGTAGATGGATTTAATTACTCCACTCTGACTCTACAGTTTCAACTGACAAAATCTTAGTGGACATTTTCTTCCAGATGCAAGTTGCCCTGATAGCCTGTGCTGCACACAAGAGTGCTTTCTATCTGTCACACATATCCGCTACTGGGAAAAAAGTAGTCAAAAGATTAAAATGTCAACTTCTCCTTGCTTTAAGACTCTTGTTTGATTAACAAAGCATAATGATTAAGAAAGCTATAAAACAATAGTGATGAAAACTAAAACAATTTGTATAATGAAATGAGTTTGCTTGTTACACATAGCAATTGGTTTGTTAATAAATAAAAGTTACTATGGGACATAGGTGGAGTATTTTCTACTCCTATTGGCATAATTAAAGACATATTGTTCTAGTTGCTATAAATAGTCCTTCTTACATGAATTTTTATTTGTTTTTTGGGGTAATCTGTATACAAAAAATAAAAGGGTTTTCAATAGTAAAATGTCTTTTACTAAGACTTAATTTATTTTCTGTTATTAGGAATTATGACAGAGTGATATTCAATTTAAAATCACTTACTTCCTAATATATTAAATATATTAATATATATAATACATTATCTACATATATTACATATAGGGGCATATATCATATACCTAAATAAGTATATTAATATATAATATATATGCTCTGCTGATGAGTTTTTTAATGTTAGCATGATTATAAGACATCAAAATATTTAGCAGAAAAGGCTAATAGAACAGAAACAGAAATAAAATTATCAATTGATGTGAATTTGATTGAAATTACCTTCATATATATATTTGTCTTTGTAATTGTGCATATACAGGTAAAATTGGAATTTTTATAGCATTTTTTTACATTCTACAATGATTTATAAGCTCAAAAATATGGATAAAATTTGGTTTGTTTCATAAGAGAAATATATTCAGTGAAAGATATCCAACCACTGTCTTCTCATCAACTTAGGTGTCAAGGTAGCAGGAGTAAATTTGTTACTTCAAAATCTATGTTTCCATAACTGCTCAAATGGTCAGGTTGTTGTGAGCAAGTCTGAATCAAAATTGGAGAGATTAAAATACAGATGATTGTCAGAAACTCCAGGCAAACGCTGAAAACACCCTCATCTGTTCACTCCAAGTGGAATGCCTGTTGTTTCTAAGTGTTTAGCTGTTGTCTTTCAATTTTTAATAAGAGGGTAGGCTATCGGTTTGGATAGACTTCTGAAATGGAGAAGATTGAGGAAATGAGAGAAGTGTGGGCCACACTTCTAGGTTTTCAAAGTGCTGCAATTTTGATTTTGCAGCTTTGGGCTAGTTCTCTGATTAGAAGGTAAAAGCAGTTGTTGTCTCAATTGCTGGAAAACACCAATCATTCGATGGCTGTGGCTTGTGTTTAGTATTTTGGATACCTCATTTCTTGTTCTTTATAATGCATGTTTGCTTTTTACTAGTTGGAAATGTCATGAATATTTGTAATCTCAAAAGGTTTACTTAATTATACATGTATGTAATATGTTTGTATATATATACTATATACAATATATGTATATATATAGAGAGAAAAAGACAGAGATAGATAGCATATTACTCTGTGCTATGTAAATTCAGTGCCTATGTTCCATTCATGCAAATTTACAAGGTTGTTATTTTTCTAATTATATTTTTTATTTCTATGCATATTTACTTCAGGCAATGCAGAGAACTATATGATTTGAAAAGTAATGTTTTAGTAACAAATATCATTTATCATTTAGACATTGTTTTATTTAATCACCAATAATACTAAGTAATTTAATAGTTTATTTTTGAAATGTATTATTTGTGTGTGTATTTATGTGTGTGTATATGTGAGTGGGTTTGTATGAGTGTGTGTATGGTGTATGTATGTATGTATATGTATGAGTGTATATTTGTATGTGTGTGATTATGAGTCTGCTTGTGAATGCGTATGTATGTGTGTGTTTGTGTAAGACAGTTTATGTGTGTGACATGTATGAGCATGTACCTATGGAGACCAGGTAAGATCCACTGAAGCTGGAGTTACAAGCGGTTGTGAGCCGTCTGACGTGGTGCTGGGAGCTAAATGGTTCCTCTGGAAAAGAGGAAGATGTGTTTGTGTTCTTTAGTGCCTAGTTTTCTCTCTAGCCTGACCATGTTATATTTTACAAAGTGTTACTTTTTGTAACCATTTGACAACAGGTTACAGGAAAACTATGGACTGGAAGTTTTGAAATGTCATTGTAGTTCTTATATGATATGCATCAACAATGAGCATGTTCATTTTGATAAAGGAATTCACAGTAACAATATCAGACAAAAATGAATCTGATCTCATTTATTTAGATGATGGTCATTATAATTGTAGTGTGATTTTACATCTTCAAGCTTCTAATGTTTATTAATTTTATGAACAGTATTTTTATCAATGTTTACATATTATTTTCACTGAAAAATTTGTAAATAGCATCAGTGTTTGCTCAGCATGTATGCCACTCATGTTTCTGAGTTCTTGGTTACCTGTCATGATAGGACTGAATATTACTGGAACATTCATAATGTCATGGTACCCTTCAAGTCCTTGGGCTTTTCTGGGTAGTCTGGTCAGCCATATATAAGGCTTCTCTATTTAAAAAATTGTTTTCTAGTTGGATAGAGTTACTGTTTATATCATGTTTCTGATACTCACTTAGAATCCTTATATAAGCTTTTCATAAATGATTCTCAACATGACCTTGAAAGAGACTGTCACATTACACATACACAGTAAAATAAAAATGGCCCAATGTTACTTATTTAAGAAAAGGTACTTATTTATACAGTGACAAAGAATTGTGGAGTGAGTGAAAATTGTTGAGTTCCTCTTATCTTTCTTGCATAAATCATCATTGCTTCAAGATCTCAGCTAGCAGTGGACATTAGGGAGAGCTCAAAGAATATGACTTGGGTTTTGTTTCCAGAGCTATGAGAACTATGAGTTAATGCTATCATAAAAACAATGTCATGTATATTTCTATTGTTTGTCATTTCTCAAGCTTTGAACAGTGATCAAGTGTCATTTTTCATTGTAGATTTAATGATTTTTCTCCTTGCCAATCTAGGTCATTTAGGTAGTATATGAACATAAGATTTGAACACCTTAAATTAGTTACAAATATGTTACAACATTTATATTATTTACAAAATTAAAGTATGTTCAGATAAAATATATGGATTCTGTCTTATAGCAGGTTAAAAGCAGCACAGTCATAAATCTTAAAAAAATAAGCAAAGTGTAGTGTGAATAATGGAATTGTTTATCATGTATTTATTTCATTTAAACAAAGTAAAACCTTTCTGCAGTTATTGGGTTATTTATTGAGACACAGTAAATAAAACCTTAAATAATGACTATGTACTTGCATCTATTTGTAATCTACATATTACAAATACCTAATATACAGTAAAAGAAGCTTTCCTTGGTAAAAATTTGAATTCTTATAAAAAAGAAATCTAATTTTTCAAAGTTCACTTAAAATTACCAGCTAATTCAGCTTTTATTTATAAAAATTATAATAATAATAAATAAGATATAGATCCAATATAAATAAGTTTTAATTAAAATTCTAATTGGAGTGCCAAATTTTGTTTTATAAATAATCAAGACTCATCTTGGATACTAACTACTGTGTAAAGAAGACTATATGCAATTGAAAATGGATACTTAATGAGTAACATAAAACTATTTTTCATCCTCTTGAAACATTATATATTGAATTCATGAATTTGTATGTAAATAATAGAATTGAAATGCAGGGTCTGTCCTTTAATGCCTAAGTGATGATTTTCATTGTATCAACTATAAATGATGTTAAATTTTTGAGGTGAAAGGCAAAGGTATTAGTTAATATTTAAGGAAGCCTGCTAGCATGCATCCCAAAGAACAGTAATTCTGCAGTAACTTATATCTAATATAAACCACATCAGAGAATATAAATGAAGGAATTCATGCCTTTTCAGAAGAGCATAAGTTAAACAAATTTATAAAAACAATAAAGGACATAAAAATTAAAAATTCAAAAAGAAATCACCAGATAAATTTTATTTTGACTTAACAGACTTATCTACCTACCAAAAATAGATAAATAAATAAATAGAAGCAAACAAATCTGTATTCTATTATCATTTTATTTTTAATTAACAAGGTATTAAATTTCAAATTTTTTTTCTTTTAGAGAACTTGATAAAGTGTATAGTGTTAAGTGAAGTTAGGTATGTATTTGTTTTTTATGAAATTTTTCATATAAATATGTTGAAAAGGTGATACAAATTATTTATGGAATAATTAAATGCTCACTAAGTGAAATTAATTATAAAATTAAAGAGAATACCATCTGGTCCCAGAGTATGCCAAATTTATTATACGAATTTTCTTGAGTAGTCTGCAAAAGAGGAAAACACAATCAGGAGCCCTGGAGAGAGCACCAGGTCTGTTGCTTACACTCCAAGATCACACTTGAAGAGCAAATACAATCTGTGAATTACAGTTTTTGTGATTCCTAGAATCATTAATTTATAAAGTAAAAGTAACTTAAAAATTCTATCAGTATTTATCCATGTTTATTCCAAGAAAACAGTGTGAACAACACCATTAGGAAATGTCACAACTGAGCAAGCAATGATGGATTATTTAATACTAATGTTAGTTTCAGTCTTAGCTTGCTATAGGGACTTGTAATTCACAGGCAAACAGCAAAAAGGGTCATGCCTATCTTGTCTTGGGATATGAAGTTCTTGGTTCTCTTACTCCAAGAGGACTTCCCTCTTGAATTATGACTTCTAGCATCCCAATAGAAATGGTCTGTTTATTAACTGTGGTGTTCAACGGATACTGAGTATCACCTGAAATAACAGCAGAGATAAATCAAAGTTGTATGTGAGCTTAGATAAAAGAGTGAGTGTGAAGAAAAGGTCACTCTAAAGAAAAATAATTATTTGACTGCAATATTTATGAGTGAATGGCTTTGCATGGGTAAATTAATGATTTTGTTCCAACATGTGACAATAGGTAAGAAAGGCCACCTGACAGGAGCAACGGGTGCATTCACAAAGATACAATGAAAGAAACATTGTAAGGCTAAAAATGTGCAGAAATTGTACAGTGAGTGGGTTGTAATAAAAGCTGTGATAGTTTGATTTAATATGGGAAAAAAGAGGGCATCTGACAAGTTTCTGTATAATTTTTTGTGGAAATACAGAACATATACAGAGTGCAATGAATTGGTTAGGAACATAAATAAAAGTGTACAAAAAGAGAAAGTATGTCTTTAATAGGTCATTCACCACCTGCTTTCTATAAAGTTCTGTGCCTGGATTGCCATAACATAGCAATCATCCAAGCTACTTTACTTTGAAGTTAAAGTGACTAGATCTATAGACAGCTTAACAAAAGGGCCCACTCTTCCCCACATCCATTCCCTGAAAGACAATTAGATAAACTATGCTAAAGTGTTTTGGGCTACAATTAATTGACAATAAAAAGGAGAATTTGATAAAAGTGAATCTACATCAATTACACAGAGATGGGAATTTATATGACTTTGTATATACCTTCTATCCTGGTCCCAAGAACAGCCTTAGAAACCAGTCATGAACCTTTCTTTGAATGTATATCCCTTCTGAGTATTGTTCCCAGAACCTACATATTGTCTATTACAGTGGTTTATAATTGCAATTCCAGGGAATCTGAAACACTAGCCTCTTCAGGCACCTGTACTCACATGGTATATGCCTAAATCTATGAAGGAACACATTTTTATCAAAATTTTGGAATCTAAATGAAAGTCTTTATGTGATTTATTTTTACTTTTGGGAGGGGGCTGTCAACCAGCTCCAAATAAATCATACATGGAGGCTTATTCTTACTTATGTATGCCCAGTCTTAGTAAATATAAGCATGTTGACTTCCATTTTCTCTTCTTGCATTTCTTCATAAACTTTATATTTTATTTTGACAGAATATTTTGATGGTAAAAATCGATGAGGATAATCTAATTATCTTCCCATTCTTTTCACTTTTAGTGCCCAGTGGCTTGGTCTATCTTTAATATGTGGTAATTTGGGAGTTCTGAGCTCATATTCTTAGGTGCCTAAGGTGTTTATTCAATTTCTGCTGTTAAATATTTTCTCTGAGGCTTCTTGACTTTTAATATTTTGTTCTCTATTCTCATTTTTTCTTGAAAATTGCTACTATATATTTGCTGAAACTCTCTTGCTTAGTTTTAATATCTTCCCAAATATTTTTTATCTACTTTCAAACTCAGCTATCCTGCCCCTCCAGTTGTATTGATTGTTAAAATTCAACTCTGTAGCCTGGTATTTTATCCTATAGCACTATTACTGTACTATTTTATGAAATATGAACTACTTACAATCTTTATGCATTTAATTATTTGCTTTATATTAATTTATTTTTCTTATGCTTAGCTCTCACAAACTCTAAAATTTTCTAATTTTGACTCTCATTTTTATTTGGTAAATTCTGTTCTTTCCTAATATCTCACACTCATTTTGAAATGTTAAATTATTTGTTTTAGAGCATTATTAATGCTCTAATAGAATAGCATAATTCTATTAGAGTAGGAGAGAGAAACTGAGATCAGTTTTATTGGAATGTTAAGCAGGAGAATACTGAGCCTTGTGGAGAAAGGCTGATGCCCAGATATCTCTGTTATGGAACTGGCTAATATGACTAGGTGTGTCATCTGTCCTTGTTTATGATAATGAATGCAGGTTTTGAGCCATTGACCAAGAAAAGACATAAAAGAACAGCTTTCTATTTGGCTACATTTTTTTTTTAACAGACCATACCTATCTCCTAGTAAAAGACAGCCCTCACTTGTCAAGCCAGCACAAAGGTGGGGAAAAATGTCCATGCCTCTGTGGGTAAAAATTTACAGTAACAAGCTTACAAAAGTCTGTAATCTACTGAAAGGAAGTTCAAGAGCTCATAATCTTAGAGAAACAAAGAATGCATTTAGAGCTTGGTGTAATTGCTAGGAATTTTAAAGCTGTCCTAGTTATGATAACAGCTGTTGACAACTGATGAATCACCCCATCACTTTCTTTGTTTACGACACATTTTGTGAGCCCTATTTTCTGGATTGCCTTTTTTGCCTGTTTTTAAATTTTTATTTTTATTCAAAATATCTCATTATATATATACCATTATGTGCATATATATAGCAGTTTAAGCATATGGATAATCTTATTTCTTGCTGTTTCTAACATATTTTTTAAACATACAATTGGCCTTCATAGCTTTAAGGTCCTCAAAATTTAGAAGAGAAAGATGTACTAAGTAAATGTGGTACAATTAAGTGATAACAAAGGGGACTGAGGCACTAGGATAAATGGCAGAAAACAAGAATTGCTAGGAGTATCTACCCCTTATGGATAACATTATGAAAATTAAAGTTGAGGTAAATTTTTATACAAGATCAAAAATTAGATGGGAAGTAAAAATTAAATTCATTCTAATCTAGGAGATTTACAAAAGAAGAATGCTTCAAATACCTTTTAGTTTTAGTGCACCATAATCTTCATGCTAGTCCTGGGACCTGGGTCTTGAGGACAGAATAGGAAAAGCAGCTGGGAGAGTAGACAGACATTCACAATGTAAAAGAATATATATATATATATATATATATATAATGTATATATACACACATATATGTGTGTGTATATACATATATTAGCAACACTTAATCATTTCAGCTTTATTCTGGAGGAAATAATAGATTTACTGAACTATAAATAAAATTCATATAGTCAAGGCAGAAAGCACAAATAATATAAGAAGTAGCAATCATGTGTAGGCAACAAATTGATGAGTTGAAAATGAAACTTACTTTCTCCTCAGTGCATTGTTTCCCTTTATTTTGAAGTTAACAGACAACTAGTCAACTTTGTCCAAAGCTAGAAACTGGAGACATTTTCTGTGATTCTTTTCATCCTTTTTTCTGTGTATCAATTAAGATCCATTGTGTTTACTGCTAATTAGTTTTTCTGAAAAATATCCATTCCAATACACACCTCTACTTTGTTCATTTATAGCCTTGATTTCTCTGTCCAGAATGCATGGTGAATATCATTTTTGCTACTCTACGGTGTACTTGGTATTCCCACATTTCCAATGAAACTGTTATTTCAAATAGAGAGTCTGTCTTTTTTTAAAGTGAGATAAAAGACTTCAAGCAACCATACAGCATTACTAGCATTACTAGGCAAACAACAGCATTTTTATGAGAAAGATGCTGACGTTACACAGGTGAAGGAAGGCTGTTAGTTACTAATCACGTCAGGAAAATAGTTTCAGTTCATCTAGACATGTAGATGCCTTTTACCTTCTTTAGTTTGAATTGAATATGTCTATGTTATATAACATTGTGCTACTTAGAAAGATCCTCATACAAGCATAAAATGTATATTGAGTGTGTTCTTCTTGACCACATACTACCTCCTCTAATTTGAGAAGGTAAGCAGGGCCAGGCTTAGTTAGTACATGAATGGAAGGCTTAGTTTTAACAGTAAAGAGTATGAGCATACCTACTATCTCTTACAAGACACCCCCTTTAAAACATCAGAAGATTCCTAGTGCTCTTGTGGTACTTAATTATTTTACTGCCCCACCAGCCAATGTATTCTATTTGAATTGTTTCTATGCAAACTGCATCTCACATACTTTACAACTAAGTTCTCAAAGTCTATAAGCTTTGAAAATTATATTGCCTAAATTATTTTTAAGTTAATATATGATTTTTTTGGAACGTCACAATAAAATTTATTTTTCTTTTACTTGAGGAGACATTTACACAAAGCCTGATATTAAATTAATTTCTTTGTCCAATTACTTCCTTTCTTGTGTTTGCTTTTAGCTTTTAAATTTTATTATTATTATTACTATTATTATGAACAAAGAAGTCACACTTTCTAACCTTGTATATCCTTATTCAAGGTCCCTTCCCCCTCCCACCACATCAGGTAATTCTTTCTTCTCCACAAATCCCCATCCCTTCCCTGGGCAAGTCCCACTGCCCCAATATTGCTTAGTTCAGTCTCCACTCCTGGAAGATGCAGTTTTCTCCCCACTCTCTCAAGAGTGAGTCAGGTGTTTCTCTAGGGGGAGTGGGATCAAAGGTGTCAGTCCAGGGTGTTTCTGATCCCAAGCTGTTCAGTGGTTGTGGTTTGCAGCTTGGGCATGCTTTGTTTTTTTCTTATTTGTTTGATTGTTTAGAGTCCACTAATAAGTGAGTACATTCCCTGAATATATGATTTTTATGCTGTCAATATAGATTAGAGAAAAGAAGGGAACATGTATTCCATACATGAAACATTTAATGAAAATGTTCAGAATTCCATGGACAGGTAAGCATATAATACACATAATCCTGAGACACATTTTAATTAATACTGGTAGCAAGATCTTCTAATGATTTTAAAATATTGATGCTAATTTTAATCAACACCATTATCCAGAAGCCAAATGAATACAAATATTTTTATATACAAACCAAAAATTGCTTAAAATACCAATTTTGCAAGTGCAGTTTTATCAATAATTGTAAGTATTCATGAATTACATAAATAAACTTCTTATTTTCTCCTTGTCGAAACCTAATTGGAATATTTTACAGTAGTTTATCGTGCTATTTTTAATAAAAATTAATAAGCTAAATATAATTACTACATGCTAACTGTTAAGTTAATATGTGAAGCTCAGAACATGTGTAATTTTCTAGATTGATGTGTTATATCTCAATTTTAGGGATGCATTAAAAAAATGTTAACTGCTTGAGGGTAATTTTGATTATGACTGACTTCTTTAAATTTTCTTATACCTCTAATATTTTGTAATAGAATATGAACAATTATGTTTACATATTAAATGACATAACATTAATTTTAGCTCTCTGGTAATAAATTTGCAAAATAACATATTTTATATCATAACACTTTCAGAGTAATTAATACCACTTTCATGTTTAAAATACATTTGGTGGAGTCATATTTTTCTAAAATCTAAATATATTATGGAACCAATTAGGGAATGATGTGGCATGAATTTTATGCAAAGTTTTGAGCTCTAATTAATGTCACTAATGACTTCTTTATATATAATTCACCAGCAGTTATTTTCTCATGTGTGTTAATTCTTGTCTTTTCATCATCAGTCGAGCATGAATTCATTCACTGAGCACATTCTTTGTTTTCTAGATCTTTCTATGCTAGTGACCAAGCAAGCATTACCCTCTAAAGGGTTGACAAATAGTCAGCAAATAATGGTGGATTGTGGGGAAACATGTTTGAAGGAATAGGTTTTAGGGAGCATATAAGAAAAATATGGAGTTCAGTGTTAAGAGATGAGAAGGCCTTTGAAAGGAATTGAGACAATCTGGAACAGGAGAGAACAGTCATCAATTGGGATATGGAACACTATGAAGACATAACTGATATTAGAGACAGGGAAGATTTAGAGGGAAGGAGATAGAATCTGAGAATATTGCATACACTGTGCTCTGGAATGATGTTAAGTCTTGAATTAACAGTAAGGAGCCTTGCCATTCTTCTAAACAATGTAAGATCAGGATGCCCAGCAAACCATCCCAAACTGCATGGCTAAGAATGCATCTGCAAAGCAGGTGAGGGGCTGCCACCAACCCAGGCACAATATATAGATGACAACATTTAAAATATTTCATAGATCATTACTAATCTCTTAATGTGAAATCCTCCCAGCCTCTGCTACTAAGCTGTCACTGTGTATATAAATGCCATGATGAGAGATTTACCTGTTTGATTTTTTTAAAGCATTTTTTGTTTAATTTTTTGTTTGTTTCTAGGACAGGGTCCCAAGTAGTCTAATTTGGTCTTGAACTCATTAAAATAATGTGTTTATTTTTATGTTTTTATTTATATATGTGTCATTGTGTGGGTATGGGCATGTATATACATGTGACTACAGAGGTCAAGGGCATGGGTTCTTCTAGAGATGAACTTCTAGGCATGTGTGACCCACCTGACGTGGTATGGGAAAATAAATTCTTGTCCTCTGCAAAAGCAGAAAGTGGTCTTAACCACTGAGCCATCCCTCTAACACCTATACACATGTATTCCTTATTTCTTGTTAGTCAATGAATTTTTGAAAATAGTCTTTATGTTTGTGTATCTTTACACCCATGAAACAAAAGATAGTAAATCCTTATTAATGCATGAGTATATACTGAATGAAAGAAGATATTTATAAAATCATATGGAATACTAGAAAATAGAATTGCACTAAAATGAAGAAGAAATGTGGTGTAAAAGTGATGTTAAAATTGGCAAAGTTATAATAAACAAAATTAAAATTAGCAATAGCTTCACCAAGTATTTCATTTCTCCAACATATAGTCCATAAAGAAAGTAAATAAAATTAAACACTTAGTTCATTGAGTGAATATTTTATTATAACTCTGGATATTTTGGTGTCTTTGACAGTAACTAGCCTTGGTTGCAATATTTCTATATGTGTGCCAGCTAAAATTGCCCAAGTTTAGTGAACAGTACCCAGAGTCATGGAAAGTAAGAATTTTCTATTCCAAATTTTTTTTTGCTATAAAACATTAATTACAGAATATGAAAGTTGTGGCTTTAAGAATTCTTAAAAGCACACTATCATAATTAAATACTAGATAATCCTGGCTTATACTCAGATACAGTGCTTTTTGTAGGAAATGTCTAAGTTCAATAAAACTATGATTTAATATGCACTTGATGCTCCTTAGCACAGAAACATGGAGTTATTTGCCCTGCAGAACATTTATATTAGTTATAATGCTACAGAGAAATGTTCAGAGAGAAGAAAAATAACTTCAACAAAGAATAGAATAGTGATAATCTTTGTTACATTGTGTAGGAAATTCTGTACTACATAAACTCTTTGACATTATTTTCACATATATGGATAGATAGAAATGACAAAAATTGTACTGAGTAAAAAGGTATCTCTTAGAGTGGCATTTTAAAATATTATCTTAAATTTCCCTGAAAGCAACTTAAAAAAGATAGCTCTTACCCAAAGGCTTCATAAAGAGGAAGGATCTATTGGAGTGACTTGTTGAGAGGATTCTCAGTAGAATGATCAGCTTTTGTCTTAGAAGTTTGCTGGTGATATGGAAAGTTATAAGGCCTCTCACAGAGTCTCTACTCCTATCATCCTGGGACCTTGACTAAGTCTCCAAACTAATTTGCTAACCCAGTGAAAGGCTCACAAAGCCTATTTGGTACCTTGGTTTTATTTGTTTGTTTCAGAGAAGGCTGCAATGAAAACTAATGGTTTATGTTGCCAAAATAAGTTCTTAGACATAGAACACATCAGATATAGACCACTAGAGAAACTTAGGATGCCAAGGTAGCTTCACTAACTTGAGGCATGCAGGGAAATAACACACCTAATGGCTAAGGAGGTAACTTAAAGTTTTTACTATGAGCTATTCCTTGTGTGAAACTGTACTGAATGCAAATGAACATTGACTTCTGAGGACAGGTCATCCAAGGTGGGTTCTCTTCTCAGGGAATAATGTTTCACACATGCATATCAGAATGATGTGTATTCAAGAATGTACAAGTCTGAAACCATCTTGAGAAACTGTCATTTACAAAGCAATAATTACTGTATTATCTGTGTCCCATTAAAAAAAAATGTTAGAAAGACATTCCTGTAACTAACAAAACCAAAAATGACAGGGACATCAGTGTGTTCTGCATCCAAAGTCAGGTAACAATACACATAAAGAGATAAATAATAGGTAGGCAGATTATAGATAATAGATGATGTATAGACAGATATACAAGCACATATGAACACACAAACACATATGTATGCATATACATACATATAAATACATACAGACTTATTACACAAAACACCTATATATATATATATACAAACTTATACACATATACATACTTACACATACACAGAGAGACTCATAAACCCTGAATTTTTTCTATTGAGTAATTTTTTCTTTTCTAATGAGTAAAAAAGGATTGACAGCAAAGTAATGAATATACAGTTTATTACTATCTTTTGTATTTAGAATCAAGGTCTTTCCATGCAACCTAAATCAGCCTTCTCCTGCCTCAGCTTCCCAGCTGCTAGGACTGCAGGTATGCACCAGCATACTTGAAAGCAAAAGGTCTTTAAGATTTTCTTTTTTTAAAGTAATAATAAAATAATGTTATGGCTGAGCATTATTACAATGTAAGGAAATGTATTCAATTGTCACAGCATTAAGAAAGTTGAGAACTATTGCTTTAGCATAACAATAGTATTTGGTTTTCCCATAGGTCTCTGGACTCTCTATTCTCAAATTCTTGACAACACAAACAGCATTGGGTACGGGTATTGTATTATGGAGTGGGCCTTAACCCAGATCATCTATAGATGGACTAATCTCATAAGCTTTGTGCTAATATTTCACTGGCATGTCTTGCAGGTAGACCCCTACTGTAAATCCAAGGGTCTGTAGATGGATTTTTCTTTGTTTGTTTGTTTGTTTGTTTTTTGATTTTTTTTTTGGTAGTGTGAAGAGTACAGATTATAGGACAGTGCCATGAATACTAGTTCATGGAGGTAAAGGCTCTAGATAGACAACTTACTCCACATACTCACCAGCATTAGTCATTTGTTTTATTGACCTTGGGCACTCTGATTGGTATATGATGAAATCTCAAAGTAGTTTTAACGTACAATTCTCTGATGACTAAAGATGTTGAACATTTCTTTAAGTGCTCCACAAGCATTTCAATTTCCTCTTTTAATATTTCTGTTAAGAACTGTTCTCCATTTTACTTAGGTTATTTGGTTTCTTAGTGCTCAGTTCTTATTATTAGAAGTGTGAGTAGTCAGAAATTTCTGGCCTGGCCTAGCTCCTAGGTTCATACCAGCAGTCACATACAGAATCTTATATTAACTATAAGCAGTTTGGCGGAGAGTTCAGTCTTATTCCTGATGAGCTCTTGTGCTTAAATTAACTCATAATTTTATTAATGTTTTGCCACATGGCTTGATACTTTTGCTTTAGTGTAGCATTCTCATCCACCTCCCTGTCTGGCTGACATCAGTTCTCTGCTCTTCTGATTCCTAGGATTTTCATATGCTGGTTGCCCCACCTCGACTTCCTGCATAGCTTCTGGCCAATCTTCTTTTTGTTAAACCAATATTTACAGGGACAAATATTTATGGTATACAAAATCATAGTCCCACAGCAATTGTGGTTTATTTTTTGTAAACCTGGTATCTAAGAAATCATGTTGAAAAAGTGACAAATTAATGGTGGAACTGAAACTGTAAGGTATTGACAACTGTCCACAGCCCAAAGACCATAACAATTTTCATTTCACAACCAGTATTTAGATGACATTAAGGTTCATCTTTGGCTACCCAAATGTAGTGGCAAATTAATTTAATTATTATTCAAACCATCTAATTGGTTCTTGGTACTGGGAATTCAAAGACTCAAGTGACATAAATTTTCAGATGTTATGATTCTCCCGAATGAAATGTGTGAAGGCAATGGAAATGAGACTATAGGAAATAAGTGTGGGAGCAAGGGGACATCAGAACCAAAAAAGAAACGCATGAAAGTGACATTACAAATGATTTTACTGTGTTCTCACTATCGAGTAAGGTCTGAAAAGAAGCAGAAACTGATTTAACAGTTTCTGACAGAGTCCATTTAATTAGCAGAGATGGGTAAGTTCAATATGAAGCGATCTGGCTGATGGCCAACTGTTGTCCTACACAGCACTGCCTGGCCACACAAGCCTCCAGACTCAGTTCTGATACTAAAGGAGCCATGAAGGTCCAAAGCTCTGATCCTCACAGAAAAGGTCAACTATTATTTTTAAATTGCCCTTTTAGCTCAATTGGATTCTATTTATTTTAGTTCAACTCCAGTTTTTGTGTCAATCTAGGATCAAGAAATATGAGGATGGGAAAGAAGGAAGGAAGGGTATTGGGAGGGTTTTTTTAATCAAACCTGTAAGTTGGTGAGCCGTTCAGCGAGTTAGCTGCAGCATAGCGCTCCAAACCATGGTAGACACCAGTGAATTTAGAATATGATTGCAAACTGCCACTAGGTGATGTGAAGGCTGATTCTCTTTTAAGGATGCCCTTTCTTCTGTTCCTCTACCCTTGTTCAGTCTCAATGAGAGCTATTGATTGTATGTGGGAAGACTTTCTAAAAGAAAAATTTAGCTGGTCAAGAAGATAAAAGTAACTGCCTTATAGAACATCCAAGTGACTCACCCTTTATATCTTTAATATCAGTATTATATCTTTTTCTTGTTGCTGTGACCAAATGCTTAACATAATGGATTTAAGAAAGCAAGGACTTATTCTGATTTCCATTTAAAGAAATTGGAGAGTAAAGTGTTACAACAGAAGAAAAGGCCAGTGTGTAACGTTACATTTGCAGTCAAGAAGAAAACCAAGCAGGAAGTTTATCTAGAATACACAGGAACACCAGATATTGTAGAATTGTTTACTTGTAATATATCATATAAAGGGTTAATATTTATTGAGGGTTATAGAAACACTCACAATACAAATTGAACCTTATTCTTGGGAAGTGGAGCTGTCCCATGCTGGGCTGCTGATCTGCTCCCCGAGAATTCAGAAACAAAACAGGGAGGAGGGTCAGTTCCTTGGGTCTCAATTGGTTCTGACTATGCCCTTCCTCATACTCAGCAGCTAAGTATCTAAGCTTCCCTAAATAGTATCTGAATCCCACTATGGTCAGGCAATTTAACTACTTCTCCCCTGTGAGTTCTGTAACTCCTAAACAGTGCCAAATGCAGTGAGATAATGATCAACAGCATGAGCCTTTGAAAGACAGTTCACATTTAAGTTATGGTATCTACTTGTCAAGAGACTACAACACAATCTTAAAAATATCTATAAATACCCTTGATATTGTGAAATTGACATTTCTTTGAGGGACTTTTCTCTAAAAACCTTCAGTTCTATATATGTTTGCCAATTATTTTAAACATACCTGTCTTAAAATAAAGTATTAAGCAGAAAAGAAAACATTAAAATGGCTATACTGGTACTTAAACATTAAGTTTCAGATGCTAAAATATTTATATTTGATATAAACTTTGAATTGCTTGTATCTACTTTTAGGCTTTTTAAAACACCTGACTCAGTCTTGATGTTGGGGGAAGAAAACTGGATTTGCCAGGAGTGGAGGCTGAACTAACCAATATTGGGACCTTGGGACCTTGGGACCTTGGGACCGCCTGCCTATGGTGGTGGGGATGGAGAGATGTGGAGAAGAGAGAATGACCTGATGTGGTGGGAGGGGGAAGGGACCTAAATAAGGATATACAAGGATAGAAAATGTGACTTCTTTATTCATAATAAATAAATAAATAAATAAATAAATAAATAAATAAAATGTAGAAAGGTAAGAGAGTTGTAACTTTTATCATCAGGTGTCTATCTGTACTTCTTCCAAGAGATCATTTTTTAACAGTGAAATATTTATCAGGTGACTCATGTATAACATAAGAGCAAATTTATTTCATAATTTGAAAGAGTGTAGCTTTTTTAAGCTCTAAAATGGTTGACTACACTCTAGGACAACTGTTGAGTTTTTGAAATTCAGTCCATTTCCCTATCTGATAGAGACAGAGCCCTTATGGCTCCAGTCACTTCTTATAGTTTTTCAATTATTCCTTCAGCAGATTTGTCTATGTCAATCTCTTATTTATTGAAATATGATTTTCTTTGACCTTTCCCATTAGTTTAGTTACTGGGAGAGGGGCTTCTGTTAAGTCTCCTCAGTTTTTCTCTATATATTTTATTTTGCCTACATACATACATTCTCCACATACATAGTTATTTTCACTCCCTCTTATTCCCATTCTAAACATTCTCTCTGTCTTGGTGGTTATTAACTAACATGAGGTTTAACATATGATTAAAATTCAATCATTTTTATATGTTTTTTGCAGAAGTATGTTGAACTTGGGAGTGGATTCGAAAGCCATGATGGTATATTTCCATTTATTTTTTCTGTGATTCTGTAGTTGACTTACCTATTCAAAAGCTTTCTCTGAACTCTGGATATTAGGGCCACTAGATGGGGCTTTTGTGCTTAGTTCTTAATGGATTAGCAAAATGTACTTTCTTTTAGTGTTTTTGTTGTTTTTTCACTCAGAAATACTTTTTTTAAAAAAAAAAATGCTCCTCCTTAATAACTCTCACACTGTTAGCAATTATTGCTAAAAATTTATACTATCAAATGAGCAGTTTAACTATTGCACTCACAAACATGATGTTTCTAATAACAAAAATGCAAATCTCTTTATTATGGGGCAAATTTGTCTCTTAGAGGCTAAATGTGTGACCTTATTTATGGTTTTCCAAAATAGTTCTTATATAATAGAGTTTCTACTACAGAATTTTGGATACTCTTGTCCCATTTTCCAGAGCTAAAAATTTGTTATCTTTAATCCTGTTTACTTCATAGCTATGGCTAAGGTCTCAGAGACTATGGTTTTCAGCTTTAGTAAACACCAGTGTCTCCAGGAGGACTTTAGGAAATTCAGATTTCCTGACAAACTGCCAGAATTTCTGGTTCAGTAAATCTAGGATATGACCATATGGTGCTGACTCTGTGGTTATGGAGACCACATGTTAAGAATATGCAGTCCGGAGCATCTCCTGCCCAGTCTGCCCACGCGTGGAGCCCTGCTCTCTGGGAACTCACCTCCCCACTCCGGGAGAGCCCTGGGGCTGGAGAGATGGCTCAGCGGTTAGGAGCACTGTCTGCTCTTCCAGAGGACCCGGGTTCAATTCCCAGCACCCACATGGCAGCTAACAACTGTCTGTAGTTCCAGTTCCAGGCAAACACCAAGGCAAATAAATAAATAAAGTTTTTTTGTTTTTTTTGTTTTTTTTTTTTTTTTTTAAAAAAAAAAAAAAAGAATATGCAGTCTGCGAAGGCTTTCTGTAGGTGAGGTGAACACCAGTTATGACTGGGCCCTCCTGATTCAGCACAGCTTCATGTCTCTTTCCTGGAGTCTGAACCAGGATAAGTGCCAGAAATGAAGGGTGATTTCTACTTATAGCGGCAGGTACAAAGCACTGCATCCTACTGTGATGCTCAGGTTCAGGTGAGGAAATGTTGTGCTACCCTGTCTCCTAGGAACCACTAGATAGTGCCCTTCTGGAGAAAATAGCTGAAGAATTTTTCACTGGGCATCAAAGATATACAATCTGTCCAGAGGAACACCTGACCCAGTGTTGATATTGGGATGAGGAAATTGGACTTGCCTGGAGTGGATGCTGAACTAAGCCACTTTAGGATTTCCTGCCCTTTCTGGGGAGGAGATGAGGAGAAGGGGAGAAGAGAGAATGATCAGGAGGAATTGGGAGGAGGAAGGGAGTTTGAACAAGGGGATACATGGATAAAAAATGAGCCTTCATTCAAAAATAAAAAAATAAAGAATGAAACAATCTTAGTTATGAAATTAAAAAAAAAAAAAAAGATATACAATCTGATTATCTTACAATTTTCAAAGTTTTTTTTACTCATCCAATTGCCAAGTTTTCTTTTATTTCATCTCATCCTGCTTCTACTTCCCTAGGACCACTGATTTCACAAGTTTTTTTTTTTTTAATTACAAAATAAATTTTAATCTTAGAAGAAAAAGCTGGAGTAAATATTTTTTTGTTAATTGTAAAATTACCCCAGTTTTCTTATTCAATTTATTATTATTATTATTATTATTATTATTATTATTATTATTTACATACATTGCATCCCAACTGCAGTTTGCCCTACTTGCTGTCTCTTCACAGCCCTCCCAGATAGCTTCAGTGCATCCCCCATCTTATTTGATTTTTAACTGGTTAACTACGCATCTTCTCAGTGCCTTCGAACATTTCAACTTCACTGTTTTTCTTTTTAATATTCTATAAGCTCACGAACTATTAGGCCCCAATATGGTTAAGCCAGTTACATTTATATTCTGCCATTCTGTAAGACATGAAATTTGTGCCATTAATAGAATGCTTAGTAGCCTGCTACTTGTGTTATCTACCATTGCCTAAGCTATTTATTTAGTTGCAGTTTAAATAGATTTGATCAAAACTATCTGTTTCACTATTTTGCCAGTGAAATCCAGTGCATACCACAGTTTCTGCCATTCTTTTCTTCTCCTTCATATTACCATCTACTATATGCCTGAATCCTGTCTCTTGCCACAAAAATCTCCTTAGAAACAGTCACAAAATAATGTGCATAGTACCCTTAATTTAAATCAATTCGAACAAGGGGATACATGGATAAAAATATGGCTTTCTTCATAAAATATGACCTTTGCATTTTTCTGCTTAAATGGTATATATATATATATATATATATAATTAAATATATGCCAGACTTCTGCATACCAAATACATCTGCTAATGAGAGTGGAAATTGCTGGAAGTAGCATAGAATGTTTGTGCCACCAATAAACACTTGGAGAGTCACGGAGTTGAAACAGTTAAACTAATTTAGCACAGAGAATTTTTACCTAGCTCTTAACCTAATTATATTTGTGATACAAGTTAGACTTGCTTTATACACACAGGAGGCTGCAAAGCGAAGCTTATCATGAGCACTGAGGGTAATAGAGACAATTGCTTTAGTGAGCCTAGGACTGTCACAGTAACCGCATCACAACAGATGGCTCTGCATTTATTCCAGTCTAGGGATTTAAATTGGCAGTAGTCAAACAAAAATCCTAAAAAGCATGTCAGCAGTTGTGGAAATGAGCATTCTTATACAAGAAGTCATTCATAGCATCCCATTGAGAATATATGTAAAACTGGAGGCACTTGCCACTTTAGTTAATTTTCCTACTTGTATATATAACATATTTAATATACTTAATAATATAACTATCTATGCAATAGACACACTTACTATCAATAAATTGTGCTACATTCAATTATTAACTTGCAGTTTATACTTGATAATATACCACTATTATATTATTTTGTATGAGGATATGAATATGTACATTAATATTAAACACCATCTTCCTAGAAGCATACTCCTATTTAAGCCAAGCACATGGTTCACTCTTGCAGTTCACGTGTGCTAGATGGCTGAGAAAGAGGAGTTGGGATTATCAACTATCCTGGGCATCTTAGCCATTTCCTGTTAGGAAGGAAAGGATTAGGAACAATGGAAGGAAAGAAAAGATGAAAGGAGTTCAAAAGAGAAGGAAAGAAACAAACAAGGGATAGAAAGAAAAATTCATTAATATTTATTGTTAATGCATGTGAGAACAGAAAAAATACCCGTAACTCACACTAGAGATTAATAAACAGGACAAGTGGTGATTCAGGTGCCTGTGGGAAAATGTGCGGAAGGAAAGACAATGAACAAGGCGGGGTTTTCACTCATAAGGGCACATGTTCCTGCGGAGTTTATATGGTCACGCTTGCTTATGTACATGGATGGAAGGGGTGTGCCTCTGTTTCAGGAATCCTACCAGTATTTTACATATATATGTATATATATATATGCTTTTATGTATATGTAAATCCCATATATTAACATGCACACATACACACATTAATACTTAGAATTAATATGCCTGTGGGTTTTTTTAATAGTTTTTGATAATCTACCCTGCTACCAGCCTAAGAGTTTTAAGGCATGTTGTAGGAATTAGTTTAATTGGTCCTAACAGACCATAGAAATTTGCATTGTAACTGGAATATTCTGTAGTAAAATGGATTCATTGTTTTTTAGACATCTTTCACTACTCTTAACAAATAATTAATATTTCTTTGGGAGGTGAGTGAAGAATAACTTTGACCTTTAAGAGCATGATTTGAAGTTAAATTTGTAAGAAAACAAAAATCTTTAGATATTCTTTATTATTCAATTAATTTTTAGCCAAAAAGGAATTGTGTGGAAAAAGAGATGTAATGCCTTGACCTTCTGCTGTACCTTAAAGAAAAATTGATTCAAGTCAGCCTGGCTGCTTCCTCTTGCTCACAGGGTTGTTAGGAGCTGCTGCCTGGAGAGGATAGTTTTTCATGTTCTCTTTTTTTTCATGGTTTCTAGCTTGTGTAATCTTGACCAGAGAATGGGCCACGTTTGCTTTGACAGCTGGATTGTAGCTTAACTGGATCTTGCCAGTCTCCCCACATGTGTGTCCTAGGACGTCATCTCCTACTCCCACTGAAGTGACTGAATCACAGATGGTCTCTCAAATTAAGGAGCCATTATGGTAAACATGGTGAGCAAGCATTGTTTTGAAGTGTCTGTTACTAGGCCACTGGTTTATCCTTTATTGAATAATACTATGTTTCCTGGGTTGCACAAGAGGAAAATATTCAGGGTCTAGAGTTTTGGTTTTGTTTTGTTCAGACTTATCCTTGCTTCTAAAGACTGGAGCCTGACTTCTGGGACCATTGGACACTCTGTTGTGTATTTTTCCATAAGGACATAGTATTTTATTACAGACTTATATATGTATACATCAAAAGATAAGGGCAGAAAGACAAGGGCAGCTTATAGGTGAATTAGCTACACTTTATGATTTTAAATTTAAACATACGCTTGAATTTAAACAAAATCTTGTAATTGTATTGTATTCATTTTTCCAGTGAACAGTGTGAACCTGGACATGAGCCTGAAGACTGACACTTACTGGTTCTACATTATTTTTCCTTTGCAATGTACTTAACTGCTACAACAAATAACCACCCATATGCTTGTCAGTCCTTAATCAAAGCAGAGAGAGGCTTGCTATCAGTGTCTGTGGCCCACCTTGGTGTGCCTCTGACAATTTCCCATAGCCTTGGATACCTCTATCTCTAATATTGTAAGAAATCTTGGCTAATAACTGACACCTGAAATCACCTCTATAACTTTTTTATATTCAAAGGTTTTTTTTGTTTTTTAACATACTTACTACTGTTCTCCCTCTTTTCCCCTTCTCAGTCCTCCACCCAGCATCCCCCCTCATTCTCCCACCCATCCCCCTGTAGATACCTCAGATAAGGTAAGGATTCCTAGGGTGAGTCAATGCAGTCTGGCATATTCAGTTGAGATAGGACCAATTCCCTCCGCCAGAATCAAGGATGAGCAGCGTGTTTTCTCTAGGGAATGTGCTCCACGAAGCCAGTTCATGCACTAGGTTTCTGGTCCCACTGCCAGAGGTCCCATAAACCGCTCACAACATTTAACTGTCATCCACATTCAGAGAGTCTAGTTCAGTCCCATGCAGGTTCCCCAGCTGTGAGTTCAGAGTCAGTGAGCTCTCAGTAGCTCAGGCCTGCTGTCTCTGTGGGTTTCGTTATCATGATCTTGACTCTTTTGTTCGTGTTTTTCTCCTTCCTGTCTTTGACTGTACTGGGAGCACAACCCAGTTCGTAGGTATGGATCTCTGTATCTGGTTCCATCATTTGCTGGATGAAGGTTCTATAATGACAATTATTAGGGTACTCACCGATTTGATTATATAGTGCCAGTTTAGGCACCCACCTCACTCTTAGAGTCTTAGCAGGTGGGGACATTATTGTGAGTTCTTGAGTATTTCTCTAGCACAGGTTTCTCTCTAATGCCACAATGGCTCACTCTATCAAGATACCTATTTCATCTTTCTTCCTCTCTGTCGCTATCTCATTCCATCAGCTTCTTTTCCCAGTCCCCCCTCCTCCATATGGTTCTAATTTACTCAGGAGATCTCTATTTTCATCTTCTGAGGGGGGAATGATGTCTCTCTTAGGTTTCCCCTTGTTATCTAACTGCTTAGAGCTTGTGGATTGTAGCCTGATTATCCTTTGCTTAGCATGTAAGATCCACTGATGTGTGAGTACATACCATGTGTGTCTTTCTGAGTCTGTGTTACCGTACTCAGAAAGATTTTTTTTTTTCCAGCTCCATATATAAGTGTTTCACCATCAGAACTGCAATACACTATCTCTTGTTATATTAAAATAATTAAGACAAGACAAAAATGCATTTCTAATTTCTTCTGAGGGAACATTTCTGTTTGGGAATAATCTGACTAATGAGTGAATGCAATCAGGCAAACGAAAAATAAGTACAAGGTCCCTCTTGGTGTACCGGATAATGAATATGTGAACCATTGCTATGTACTGTAGTAACTGTAAAAGAGAGGGTGTTTCCTCATTACAAATTTGCTAGAATATTTTCGTGTTAGACACTCGGGTATTAATTACATTCACAAAATGAAACAGTGTAACTATTGATCAATAAATACCTCTTTGTGGAGAATTTTCCATTGTCTTCCTGCTGTTGTTTATGTTCTTATAGGAGACTTAAGTACAAGTTTTATTTTACTCATTTTTTTTATTGGTTGTGTGGCTTTTGATTTATTTTTTTCAGTTTTTTTAATATTTTTTTCATAGAATAAAGTATTTTTTATGCATGTATCCCCTTGTTGGTTGTGTGGCTTTTGATTTATTTTTTCAGTTTTTTTATTATTTTTTTCATAGAATAAAGTATTTTATCCATGTATCCCCTTGTTCCAACTCCTTTCCCCTTCTGACCCCTGCCAGTCACCCTTCAACCTCCCTCCTCCTCATCACCCCATCCCCTCCCCAGAAGGGCCAGAAGTCCCAAGGTAGGTCAGTTCAGTATCAACTCCAAGCAAGTTTGATTTCCTCATCTTAATATCAAGACTGGGTTAGTTGTTCCTCTGGAGGGAATGGGCTCTGAGGTGCCATTCCATGCACAGAAACACAGTCTGAAAGAGACTCCACAAACTGCCCATGTCAGTGGAGAGTTACCTATTCTTGGAGGACCTAGTTACTTTTCCAGATGATTTCCCAGTGGCTATTTTTGATTCAGTGAGCACCTCTGAGCTCCAACCAGCCATCACTGAGAATTTTCTTCATAGTTCCTACCCCTTTGGTGAGATAGAGACTCCTCACCTGCTATCAGCCCAGGGCTCAGCCATGTATCACTGTCTCTACCTCTATTCATTGTTGGATGTAAGTTCTGTGATGGCATTTAGGGTGATTGGTTATTCATTTGATTATGAGGGAAGTCCTATTTAGATAGCACCCTGGCTATTTGTTGGAGACCTAGCCAGGCACCTCCTGTGGTTCTTGGAGGTTTCCCTAGTACCTGATCTTTTTCCAGCCCCACATTGGCTTCTCTATTAAGATCTCCATCCCTTTTTTTTCTCTCCCTCCTTGTTGTTCTTCTCGCTCAATCATCTCCTCTCATGATTTGTTCCCACCTCTTCTTGATTGAAACCCCTTATGCAGTCGATTAGCTAAGGAGATCTTCTCTATTTTCTCTTCCTAGGGAACTCCCTGGATGTCTCTCTTAAGTTCCTTCAGATCTCAAGCTGTTCAGTACTTGTGGTTTGCAGCTTGGGTATGTTTTGCTTTTTGTTTAAAGTCCACTAATGAGTGAGTACATCCCCTCCTTCTCTTTCTGGGTTTGTGATACCTCACTCAGGAGAATATTCTCCAAATCCATCCATCTGCCTGGGAATTTTAGGATATCTTTTTTTTTTCTGCTGAGTAGTATTCCATTGTGTAGATGTATCACAGTTTGTTAATCCACTCTTCAATTGAGGGGCATCTAGGTTGTTTCCAGGCTCTTGTTATTACAAATAATGCCACTGTAAACATAGTTGAGCTAATGCTTTTGGGGTGCGAATGTGCATCTATAGGGTATATGCCCAGTAGTGATATTGTTGGATCCTTGAAAAACCATCATTCTGCATGCCAGAGTGGCTGAACAAGTTTACACTCCAACCAACAATGGAAGAGTGTTCTTCTTGCTCTGCATCCTCTCTAGCATAGGCTGTCACCTGTGTTTTTGATCTTAGCTATTCTAGCAGGTGTAAGGGAGTATCTAAAAGTTGTTCTGATTTACATTTCTCTGCTGGCTAAAGATGTTGAGCACTTTTTCAAGTACCTTTCACCCATTTGTAATTATTCTGCTGAGAATTCCCTTTTTAGTTTGAACCTCATTTTTTAATTGGGTTATTTAGGGTTTGGGGCTCTAGTTTCTTAAGTTCTCTGTATATTTTAGAGGTCCGTCCTCTGTCACTTGTAGAGTTGATTAAAATCTTTTCCCTTTCTGTAGGCTGTCGTTTTGTCCTGTTGACTGTGTCCTTGGTTTTACAGAAGCTTCTCAGTGTCAGGAGGTCCCACTTATTGATTGTTGTCTTTAGTGTCTGTGCCACTGGTGTTAAATTCAGAAAGTAGTCACCTGTACCAATGTGTTGGAGGTTATTTCTAACTTTCTTTCCTATCAAGTTCAGTGTTATTAGTATATATTTATTGTGTGAGCCAATTAGTTTTATTTTGACATTTTCATATATGCATACCATATAGTTTGATCCTATTCATGTCTTCTTGGGTAATTTTTAAAGTACTACCATGATGATTTCTCTACATATGGATTATTTAAGTTGCCAGAAAATGTGTACTAGTACAGTACAAAATTATAATTTTAAACACACCCCTCAGATGAAGTTTGCAAGGAAACTTAACAATTAGACAATGTCTGAAGATTACCAACAACTCAGATTTTCTGTTAATTCCAGTGCCTGGTTTGCATTAAATGTAAAAGTTCAACAGGGGGAGCTCTAGACACTTGCAGGAAGTGATTAAGGAGAGCAGATGTGTGTGGATGGTTAGTTTTGAGAATACAGAGTGGACATGAACGTGTCAAGAGTGTTAGGAGGGGACAGTTGAGAGCAGAGTAGAAAAGAGACTTTCTCTCCTGGATAATGCCCATTTTGTCAATACCTCTGATGTTTTCTTACCCCAGAAAGCTGGCAGATACAGTAAGACAACAGAGGAATTCAGTGCCAATGACTGTGGTGGACACCATATGACTAACTGGAGGATGTTGACCTCTCTAATTATAATTTTCTTACCAGTAAGTTGTGACAACAGAGTAGATTGTCCTCACTCAATCTAACTAAAAACCTAATGATATTCAACTACTCAAATAGTAATTTTCAAAGTATCAGCTATTATTTAAACAATAATTTGAAGTTAACTTCTTTTATAACAATAATATAAAGTTTTATAACATGAATTAAATTACAAAATTCAAGATTGTAACTCCTACCTGTATAATGTTAGTAAACGAGAATAATAAAACACAAATAAAAGTTAAAACAAAGATTTCAAATTAAACCAATATGTCAAGTATATAATTAGGGAAAAATTTGTAATTTGAGGATTTCATGTTATTGGGAAAATATTGAGTTGTGTAGGTAAAGTTTTAAAACATCTTTGCAGCTCTGTTTATTAAACCATAAGTGGAAAAAATAAACTATAGCCTCAACAACAGTGTCTACTGTGGAAGAAAGTTTTCATACTTTATAGGATATATCACTCTCTGCCTTGTTATTATTCAGTTTTATTATAGGTGAAAGCAGTTCACCAAGCAGGAAAGTATTTGTGGCCTATGAGTACATAGTAGCTTTGTTCCTTTCCACCACTTCACATTATATTTTCATTGTATAGATGTTCTTTCCCATAGCCTTTCCAGACAATTTTAGATAATAAAATGTCATATTTTATTTTGGGTGCAGTTTAATATAAAACAGTTTCTTGACTCAAATCCTTCTCTATCATAATCATTGCCCTCCCTCTTAGAGATCCTGATTCATTATTAGAAGGTTATATGTTCTTTGGGGACACTTCTATGCTATCCTCAGCATTCTTTAATTTCCTGAAATTCTTTGGGTAGCATGTATGCTATATGGGCTTAACTCCTCTCCAACTATGTTGTCCACATTTGTATGTCTATATTTTTTATCCTTGTAATGGTATTAATGAAAATGCTCTTTCATAGCCCACAGGGAGTGATACTATTAAGGAATATAATCTTGCTGGAGGAAGGGTGTCACTGTAGAGTGGACCTCAAAGTCTCATATATATTCAAGCCACACCCAATATCTCAGACCACTTCCTGTTACCTACAAGTCAAGATGTAGGACACTTGTCTACTTCTGCAGGACCACGTGTGCCTAAATGCCACCATGTTGCACTATGAGTATAATGGACTAAATCTCTGAATTATAAGCCAGCCCCAATTAAATATTTTACTTTATAAGAACTGTCATGATAACCATATCTCTTCACAGCAATAGAAATCCTAACTAAGGCAGTTCTTGTTCAGTTCATGTTGAAGCATATTGTTGAGACATTACTAGTGTAGCTTCTGACATTACTAGGAAACATAGTCTCACAGAAAATTCTATGATCTTCTGTTTCTTAAAATTGTTCTGACACATCTTCTACAATTATTTTTGAGCCTTAGTGTAGAGGATTTTTTTTTAATAGATCTATCCTTTGGGACTGGAATCCACAACTATGCATTTTGATTGGTTGTGGGTTTTGGAGTATAGTTTATTTTGTTGTAAATAGTCATTTGCATGTTTAGCAGAAACGACTATCCTTTCCTGGAGTATAATGGAGATATTTGGGATGTAGGAATTTTCTTGGTTTAATAAAGCATTAGTTGTCGGAGCTCTTTCAAGAGCTATGACTTCACTAGCCCTACATAGGTGGTTAGAGTTCTAGTACCAGACACGATTTTCCATTTGGTGAGCAGATTTTAAATCCAACTAGTTACCAGCAAAGTATATGTGAGACTGATGCATCCTTAGGGCAATGGTGCCATGCTGGTTATTGTTGTGGTTCATAAATGCCATAGTTGTTGTTGACTATTGTTTCTTTCTCTGAAAGCTTGTGGTATATTTTTAGGTTAGTTTTATCTCAGGGCCCTTTGTACCCTATGACTATAGTTCATAGTCTTCAGCAATATGGGCTTGAATTCTATCTCTAGGGGTCAAATCAAGACAATAAAAATAACTCGTAATGTTTTGGAAATCTCTTGGATAACCCTTACCAACATGTCAAAAGAGGGCATCTCTTACATGTGTTAGGATCTTTGTGAGGTGATCTTTGGTACTGGAGGAAGTATTGTCAGTAAGATGGAAAATTTTTATTTAAATCACACACACACACACACACACACACACATACACATATATATATATACATATCAACCTACGTTTCTTACATGAATTTTTAAATCATTGATGGTATAATTCCTTATGATTTTAAAGACAAGCTTACTGACATTGTATCTTCCTCCTTCTGTATTCAGTTTCTTCTTCATCATGAACTAGAACTTTCATGACTTTTCCCCAAATCTATACATAAGGTTTTTTAACAGAGTTATGCAGTCTATTTGATGTTCTAATATGCATTATTCTACTTACCAATTTTCTCTTTGATTCTACTTCATATATTGTTTTAATCTGATCATGATCATTATTAAAATTTATTATATTTTAAGAAACTTTAGGAACACTCAGTCTTGACAGTAATAAATTATTTTATACTGTCTAACACATTGTTATGACATTACCACACATTCTCATGGTCCAATCTGGCTTTGGTTATGAGTTACGCATTTTGCTCATGGTGTGTTATTTTATTACAAACTCGTTTTGAATGAGCTTTAGTTTTACTTTGAGAGTATCTACAGTAGGAAACATCACAAAACCTGTAAAAGCTTGAAACAGAACTCCACAGGAAATCCTCCATTAACTGTACACATATATTCAGTATGCAGTAGAATAGCAAATAGCAATAGGCAAAGACATGAGGTTCTTTACAAATTTAGGGGAATAGAGATTATTTTGTTTAGAACAAAGTGACTCTTTAAAAAAGTTTAAATTTTTCCATAAGTGCTGTTGCATACTTTGCTTACACTGTGTAAAGATGTATCCTGCCTAAGATGCCTTCTGGTTGCTTTAATAAAGAGCCAACATGAAAGAATAGATGGGATTTCCAGGGAAAGAGAAGAACTCTGGAAAAAAGAGAAACAGGAAGAAACCAGCAATATACCAAACAAGTTGGATGAGAAAGGGGTAAAAAGTCATGTGTCAGAAAATAAATTAATAAAAGCAGATTAATTTAAGTTATAGGAGTTAGTTGGAAACACACTTAACCTAAAGGAGAAGCTTGCACAATTTATAAGTCTCCGTGTCAATATTGGAGAACTGGTGGTCCCCTGAAGAAATTCCAATTCCACATGCCCCTTCATGGATCTTTTTTCAAGGTCTTTTTTTAAAAAAAAAAAAAAAGAAAGAAAGAAAGAAAGAAAGTACTTTGTCGGTCCTATCTTGGCAGAACACTTTCATTTTCTATACTGAACTTCTTCCTTATACTAAAGGCTTTAGTTTCTCTCATTCCATTAAAACTAAGTCCTTAAATAACCAAAAGAAATCTTTAACTACATAGAGGATTTGCAGTGAAATATTATACATGGTTCTATTTTAAACCTCTCATGGGGGGTGTAAGGATTCTTTATGTTACTGTTGTTGACTGGATTTCCAGTACAATACATGGTTTTCCTCTTGTTGAGGAGGTCTTAAGTCTAGTTACTGAACTGTTGGTGACTATCAGGGTATATGAGCCACTACTGCATCTGTAACAGTATTGTGTCATGTTAGTCATTACCACGGTGCATAGACATCAATCAGATAAGACTCTCGTTGCTTTCTTCCTTTGGAAGGTTTTGTGGCACCTCAGAATGGAGGCTTTATGGTCAATTGTAGCTGTGCAACAAAAAAAAGTTTGTTTTATTTTTATTCTATATAGATATCTAGGAAGAGTTTTATATTTTTATATAGGGATATCTGGGGTATTTTGTGTGTCTTTTGACTCTAAATGTCTCTGTCTTTATTCACTGTTGACAATGTGAAACTGTACACAGAATAATTTTGATGCAGTAAAATGAAGATTGATAGAGCTAAGCAAAGATATTTATAAAACAAACTCTATTAATGTGCCAGGCAAAGAAGTTTACAGTAATGATTAATTTGAGAATTAAAACATAGGGAAAAATCATAATTTTTTGAATACTATACAGAAAAATTTTGTGACAACTTTGCAAATTAATATTAGAAACTAACACTTTTGACAGAACAAGATGACACCATGGATCTGTACATGGATGTTTACATTATGTCCTGTTATTCACTGGTCAAAAGACAACTATTGGGCTGGAGAGATGGCTCAGCTATTAAGAACATTGACTGTTCTTCTTCAGGACCTGAGTTAGATTCCCAGCATCCACATGGCAGCTAACAACTGTCTGTAATTCCAAGATCTGACACCCTTACACAGTTGTACATGCAGGCAAAATACCAATTCACATTAAAAAGACAAAAAAAAGACAAAAGACAACTATCAGGGCTGTCCAGTTAAATGTCTCATATGTGGGGTTTTGCATCACTCTAGGACCCTTGACAGCCTTGAACTGCAGGATGAGATTATAAGTATGTGAAGATTTTTCTCCATTGGTTGATAATATGTGTAAAAGTAACACCTCAACAATTTTTATTTTAAATGGTAATGAGAATATTACTTGATCTAGTACATCAATCACTAAACTGACTTCTTTGACACTCTGGAGAATAATAGACTTTGGGAGGGATGTGACTCCTCTGATCAGTGTCTTGGTTCTCCATAGAAGAAAGTGAAATGTGTTACTTTTGATAAAAGACATATTTTGGAGCATTGTGAAAAAGAAATAACAATTTAATAGTAACTCAAGAAATAAGAGACATATTGTCTTTCCTGACAGATGCTCCTTAGAATTGAATTCATATCAGTGACAAAAGATCTATGGATTTGGTTTTAATGATATCATTTTTGACTCCATTTACAAACAAATGAAACAAAACATCAAATAGCACAGCTCCTTGTTAACTCTGCATTTTAAGGTTGAGAATGTGTTTATTGTGGCTTAACACCAGGCTGTTACCGAGCTGCATACAGTAAATCCAATACTTTAATGAAAATGTGCATTTGTCACCTGCTCTCCAGTGAACTCCAATATATATTAGATTGTATTATTTATTTATTCAGCTTGATATTCTCTAATTCAAAATACATACAAATGTTGGATGCTGTGATTCAATTAGTGAACAATAGAGAGAAAAAAAGAGCTTTGAACATTAATTATTAACTTAAGCGTAAATGTATGTATCACATTCAGCTACAAAAGATTGAATGCAAAAAATTGGCTTCAAAGGAGAAAATATTTAAGAATGCATGTCCTGATATTACTGCTTCTGGAAATGATATGTCCAGAAAGTTAATCTTTACAGGAATCATTATGACACAATTTTTCCTGAACTTTTAGATATTATATAATTTCAATAATTTAAATCAAGAAAGTGTGAATTCAGACATTAAAATAGTCTTAATATGTCTTGATTCAAAGAAGTATTGTCATTGTCCTAGGATATAGAGACAACGCTTTGCCTTCAGGGAAAAGTTGATTTAACGATAAGGTGAAAACTTAAGCTATTTAGCTAGTTACTTATCTTCTATAATCTATCTTTTTAAACATTAAGTATGAGAGTATCCATGTACATATATTTATATACTATATATCTATACATAAGGAGTTAAGTTTTGACTTGTTGTAACCAAATGTAATGTACCAGTTAGTAGTTAATTTAATATTTCTAATGTGGCGAAGTACGTTCAAATGAGTATGGAATTTTTAAACCAAAAAAACAAAATGTTCTCAGGTAGTTAGTGAATAGCACAGAAGAGTTTCTTTTAGAGGAACTTCTCTAAATTTGAATTGGAATCCTGGGCTCTGCCTCAGTGCTCACATAATTTAATAATGATCATTTACCTAGCATCTTGGCAAATCACTTTTTCTGCTAAAATGAGTTACATTATTAGTTGTAATAATAAGCAAATAAAATTGCATATACAAGAAATGTTGAAGTAAAATAAGCATAAATCTATATTATTAAAATGTACTTCTTAAATCCTTCATTCAATCTCAGTACAATCTACATGTGCATCCAAAGGAAACACACACACACACGCACTCAGACACACTCACACACACACATGTATACACACATACACCCCTCATAGTCTAGTAGGTTGTAATATTTTTTGTGCCTTCAAAGCAGTAAATGTTTAAAATCAAATTAAACTTTTAATACGGGGATTGTGTAAGTGAATTTAACACAGGCTTAGTCTCCATTGTAAGAAAACCTATTAATACTTTGTATTAATTTGACATGAAGCCATTTTCTAAAAATACTAAAATTTAATAAAGTGTGTATGTGGTAGGATAAATAAAAAATGTTTAAGAATACCCTATATTTTCATACAATTTCACATCTAGGATTCCAGAGAACTAGAAAAAGTCTCTTGACAATTAAAAGCAATCCTAAATTTGACCACCAGGTGGCACCACAGTCCTCACTGATACTACGTCCAGAGCTAGTCCTTAAGTAGAAAATGGATTTTTAGAACATTTTATTTATAATAATGAGACACGTGTGGTTAATTTCCTAAATAATAGTTTTACTTCTGTCGTTTGTGGTAAAGATGTTCACAATAAGTAAAAATGAACAGCTGTTGAGAATAAAAGAAAGTTGCCTCATTTAGAACTTATTAATTTCTAACTTCATTGTTCACTACAGCATACTCAGACTTAATTACTCATGTACAGGACATTACAACTAAACATAAAGTAAAATTTTCTTTACTCTCCAGATTTTTCTCCTTGTTTTAGCCACAAATCATGTGTCTCATTGTGTATTTAATGACATTACAATTGAAATCCTATGAAAATAGTTTAGTTCTTCACCTGATTTTTGGGTTTTTGTTTGGTGTATTGAAATGAAGTCCCCTGTAGCCCATGCTAGCCCACAACTCACTGTGTGATCAACAATGCTCTTGGATCTTGGTCATGCAGCCTCCTCCTCCCAAGTACTGAAGTTCTGTCCCCACACAGTGAAACCCTAAACCCATTCATTCACAAGATGCTCCCACAGCACTCTCTTCCCTATCATCCCCGCCACGCACACTCCGACTTTTCACACACATATGCTCAGTCTCATAGAATTAGGCGCATCCATCAGACATTGTCACCAACATCTCAACCTTGAGAAAACAGGTTTGTTTACAATGACTAATAAAATATATAACACCAAAAAGTTGATGCTTGTTTTTATATGGTGTCATTTCAATCATCTTGTATGTAGAGCTAATTGCTAACAACTAGAGGAATAAAGCAGGAACATGGATGAAAAGCTTATTGGAGCTGACTGATTATTTAAAGGGCTACAGTAGAAGTAACATGCTTTAGGGGAGTCATTCTCAGGGATGAGAGTAATAATGAGGAAAGCAGAAAGGAGGAGGAAGAAGAGTGAGAAAGCCATTGTTTCATGAATGCATATACTTTGTACCCATCACAGTCACTAAGATCCTCTGTACATAATTAAATGGCATTTTCTCCATCTCACTGAAAAGTTTTAATTAGAATACATTAGTCGCTAATCATATGTCTCTCATTTTCTTAAAATTCTATTTTTGACATAAAGAGTATGATGCATTTATTTGTAAATATTTGCATATACCTTCTCTTATTTATAAATAAAATATGACTCCGCATACTTATTTCACTCTGGATTTGAATATGGAGGGAGAAGCATAGTTGGCACTGTTAAGGGACTTTTGATACCAGGGTCAGTACGGTTGGAGCTTGGGAGTCCTGACTCTTGCCATGCGAAAAACCTAGCCAAGATGAACCATCATTATCCTTCTTTTACTATTAGAAAGGTGAGGCCACAGGACTGGTACAGAGGGGGATGCAGAGGACCATAGTTGAGCCAGAGCTAAAATTCAGTGCCTGAAAGCACTGTGAAAACCAGCTGAGGAGTGGGCAGCCCATGCCTCACTGATGACTATTGGTTAACTCATTGACACAGTATGTCAGCCTCCCTGTGTCCATAAATTACCTCCACTCCCTCTAAAATGGTTCTTATGGGTAAGAAAGGGAAAAGTTGCCTCTTGTTCCCAAGGGGGACAAAGAGGAATTATGCCCAGTTTCTCAGTCCTCTTAATTAATCTGGCCTGAGGAGCATCTGTCCTGAGTCTGACTCTTAGGGTTTCATCAAGCATAGCATACCTGGTGGAAGGGGGATGCCCAATATGAATGAGCTCTAACCCTTTTCTCCATCCCAATAGAGACAAAGGCATTTTCTGTCCCTCCCCCTCCTTCCCATCATCCCTTTCTTCCTTTCTCTCCCCCCACATGTTTGGCAATTGTGCATGTACATTCTCATTTTGCTACTCTACTAAAGGCCCGTCTACCCAGGGCATGTCTTCTTTGCTGACAAATGAGACAAAGGTTGTTAAAAGAAAAGGTATGCAGTTAGAAGATACTTGCTCACCAGAATAAGATGAAGAGATAATGGATACAATGCCAGTTTATAGGAAAAAAACTAAGTCTAGTATGCAAAGATCTTTAATGAAAAGAAAGCAGGTAGACAACTTTCAAGAAAAGATGGATAACACAGATACAGAGAAAGTTCTAAAAGGAAAAGAAAAATAAAGAGCTGAACATCCAAACACTGTCACTGATAAAACTGAGAGGACTGATAACTGAGTTTGAGCTATCAAAGCTTGAGTGTGAAATAGCACAAACATGTTTGTGAAACAGCATAAATAATGGAAACAGACAAAAGACAAAATATGAAAATGAAGAATAAAAACAAATACTATCTAAACATGTAAGTAAATAGTAATCTCACTATGATAATCATAACCTTAAAAGTTCTTCTGCTTGGTTTTATGCCAATTTGACATAAATTAAAGTTATTTGGGTAGAGAGGATATCAATTGAGAAAATACATCCACCAGATTAGTCTGTAGACAATCCAATGATAACTTTTCTAGATTGATTGTTGATGCCTGATGGTTGATTGATTTCAGGGGGCCTATTCCACTATGGACAGTGGCATCCATAGGCAGGTGGTCCTGAGTTCTGCAGAAAAAAGAATAGGCTGAAAGACCATTGGAGCATATTAGTTTGGACAGTTATCAGGAATTAAATGGGGAGTACATAATGAAAAAGGGCCATAATGATGTTTGATATGTGATCACCCAGCAGCAAAGCATCCAGATGAATGAGACAAACCCAACACTATGAGTTTGTCTCATCACAGATGACAGCAGAGGTCAACATTTTGTGCTGTTAAATAATTGCAAGATAAATAACACTGAGAGCCCATTGACAACACGAAGAATGGTCAAATCCAGAACACAGGTGATAATGAATGAATCAAAGGGGACTTTGAATCATTGAGGAGGAATGTAAAATAAAGCAGCCACTATGCATGTAATGTAGCTTACACTATCCCTATACATTCCAGAAATCATACAACTCACATTAATTAAAGATAGTAATTGAACACCTATAAAAATGTTTATTGTTGGCTGGCTCTATTTATTTTTTTCCCAAACTATTCAAGTTTACCTTCTGAAGATGAAGACATGCCTTTTGGTTTATTTAAATAAATACTCAGCATTGACATGGAATGAGCTATCAAAGCTTCAGAAGAAATGACCAATGTTAAAACCATTTAATGAAGAAGGGAAAAGCAAATATAAAAATTATTGAATGATTGTAACCACATAACACTCAGAAAATGGCAAAATCAAGGAGGCAGTAAAAAGGTCCTTGGTTGCCAGGGTTAGAGAGGAAAGAGGGAGCAGAGGGGAGCACAGAGAACGTGGAAGAGTGTGCAAAGTATTCTGTACAATATTGCACTGGCTTCCACTTGTCACAATGCACAGATGGACCAACACAAAGAATGAGCTCTAATGCAACTGATAAAGTTTCAATGATGACATCAGTGTTGTTTCCATGGCTGTGACAAACATACCTATATTTGATTCAAAGGGAGATTAGGGAAGTAATCTGCAGAGACAAGGCATGTTTCTTTCTCTGTAATTTCTGCTGAATTTTGGAGTGGCCATGTAACAAGCTTGGCAAAATTAAGGTCATTAATTAAAAGAATTATAGGTGGAGAGCCTATTGTTTAAAAAAATATATGCAATAATCCGTATAATAGATTTAGCAAGTGTAATTGCATAATAACAGTGTTTGTTCCTTTTAACATTTATCCTAATTATCTTAAAATAATAAAAAATTCAGCAATATGAGTTTAGTTTATTTTTAATTTGGAATGTGGAGTGGAAAAGGGTTGTTCATTGAAGTATTTGGTAATTGTGGCATTGCATATCTATAGTAGACTGCAGCATTCATTAATTTCACTTGGCTAAGAAATAATGAAAAAGCTTTCATTTTAAATTACATTTATTTCTATGTCAAGGCATAAGATTGCATATTATTAAATAGAATACATAATTTATAATAAGTAACTCTGAAAACAGTACATTTGCATGACAAATACACATTTTCTATTCTTACTTTTTCTAAAGTTTGAGATAAGTTTATCTGACAACTATAATCATGAAAAATTATTGAGAGTTTATTAAAAACATATTGAATGTGATGTTCATTTTAGAAGTTGAAAGAAAACTAGTAATTCAATTTCTACATCTAAATTTCTGCACTGAAACAGATTATTTCCTTTTCAGCTAAAAATAACAAAATGTACTAGTTCATAATTCAAGACAGAACCAAAGTAGCATATTTGTGCTTAAATCATCAAGCAATTCCCATTCAGGACAAAATTTCTGCACTCTCTCAATCATGAGGTTTCATTTAAAAATGTATGTGTACCTAAAAGTAAAGACAGATCCAAAAACTCCAGCTTCCAATACATGATTGGAGTTAATAGGATGTTCCAAGCGTAAGGTTAGGATGAAAACCCACCCCTAGATAATCACTGGAATAGTTGAAACACAAACTTTAATGTTTTTCATCATTCATTTAATTGTCAGTACAGCAACTATAGCCAGATAATGTGTTCTTGGTGTTCTGATGCATGTCACATAGGTGAAAGGGAGTGGGTTTATTTAGCTATGTTCCTCAGATTCTTTAGTCTTTGTGACACTAGTGTGTCTGAATATCTGTATTCACTATATTCTCTCTCATGAGCTTTTGGCCTTTGTGATATCTTTTGTTTCTATCATGAAATGTACAGCTCTTTATTGCAGATATTTTAGTATATTGACTGTTTGGACCATAACCATAGACTAATTTGTAATGATGAAGAATTATTTATTGCATTTATGGAGTTCATGAAATCACTGAGGAAGATCCATATCTGTTGAAGACCTTGCTTTGTCTCAATGTGGTGAAGGGTAAAGTGACACTTGGGAGACAGAGGTGAAGGAGATGGGCCAAACTTCCCCATCTACCAGGAAATCTGTCCCAAGCAACCCAAACCATAGAGTTAATCTTTTCTATCCATTGAAACTTTTACTATGGTGGAGCCTTAGAGGTTTATCTAATAACCTTTTTTATTTATATATTTATTGTTTGACCTAATCATGCCTTACAAGGGCCTATTACCAGTCAAGATTCTTTTTTTCTTTTTTTCTCAATTTATTCAGCTAAAATAATTTGAGTTCATTCAAATGTTTATTTTCAACATGGTTGCTATTTTCCTAGTAGTTGATCCTTGGTATAGTGCCTTAGGAATTTGAAAAATCAAAACAAAACAAAACTAAATGCACACTTTTCCAATCTTGTACTCACACAGGGATTTGTTTTGGAATGCTATCTACATACGAGTCTTAATTAAAACTGCCAAGAAGGGGTCTGTGAATATAACTGACCTGTTTGTTCTCAGCCACCTGAGTGTCCTTTCTTTGATCTGAAGTATTGAGGCTTAATCCTTGAAGGTGTGCTATTTGCCTTCAACAAAGGTTTCTACCAATGAGACAATGACTACAAGCAAGAAGGAGGAAGAGGAGGATGAGAAAGAAAGGGAGAAGAGAGGTGAAAGAGGAAGAACAAGAAGAGGAAGAGGAGAAGGAGGGTTGGCCAACCAAACTCTTCTTCTCTAACCTACATGTGATGGGTCTTTTTTTACTTTATTTTATTATTATGAACAAAGAAATCACACTTTCTATCCTTGTATATCCTTATTCAAGGTCTCTTCCCCCTCCCACCACATCAGGTCACTCTCTCTTCTCCATCTTTGGGGATATTTACACCTCGCTCCCTATTCTAACTAGAATTTGTACAGACTTTTGTTTGATCTCATCTCTTGGTACAGCTGTAGTCTGTGGAACAGCCTACATGGTCTTTTCTGTCGCATCCATCCTTGGGGTTAACTCTGTGTTTCACTCACCTTAATCTGTCAGATAAAAGAAACTCAAACCTGGCTCTGTCTCCAGGTCTATAGGATCTGTGGCCCTCCTCTGGTTTCCTTTGGTACCCATGTGCATATAAGCACATACATGACACATATTGACAAATGTACGTATATGACATATTCACCTAGACACATACTTACACATATAAATAAAAGCTTTTAACAAAATTAATTTATTCCTTTTTTAGTACAGATATAGTATGCAGACATCAGAAATAAATAATTCTATCCATGAAAAATATATGTGAAGTATTTTAGTACAAGTATAGTTTCATTACACTATCAATTCTTCAAATTTAAAAAGTTTAGATTTGCAAAGCCTATTCAGGCAAGAGTAAATTATATGCTGAATTGGATTAAAACAAACAAGAAATTTGCATTAGGGTTTTTTATATGAAGACTTAATTGGGTCTGGATGCATGTCAACAGAAAGGGTTGAGATTAAACCTCTTGCTTCACCTTTCATCACGATCTAACAATCAGAAACTGTAATTTATTGAGTTGATCAAAGTAACATTTTTCATGCTAATATATTCTCATAATACTCAGAAAATTCTATGCCTTTTTTCACAAGAAAGCACTTTCTTGGGATATAAGTGCAATAGCCATAAAACCTGGATATTTTTCCACTACACAAAACCAAACTCAGTGGCCATGTTACATACAATAGAAGAGTATACCACTTGAGATGGGATGGGTGCAGTGGTTTCTTTTCCACATGCACACTTAGTGCTTTTGCATATTTTTCACTAAAACATCATTGTCATTCAATAATTACATGATAGTGATAGCTGGATAAGTAACCAATGGGAATAATAGATATTTCCCATTTATTGTAGCGTACAGGTATGTTCAAGTGAATTAAAAAACAAATGAGGAAAAATGAAATGCAAGAGTTAAAGGATTGTCAGAGCCCATGTTAGACCTTTGCTGACCTTTTGTATCAGACTTCTTCCAGGTCTGACTCCTAGTAGCTGTTTTCCCACAGTGTGGTCTGAGAGGTCATTGCCCCATCTAATATATGGTAGAGTGAGAAGAAAAGTGTTTTTACGGTCATGATCAGATAGCTCCCTTAGCAGCTATTAGCAAAAACTATAAGATCTATTATTGAGGAAAACAGGTTTAATTTATGCTAATTAACATTTGCAAAGAGTAAACCATAAATCAGAAAAACATTAACAGCCAAAGACATCTGTTCTAGATATGTGGAAATTGTGTAGTGTTAAGAATAACTTCGTAATTTTTTTCAGAATAATTAAACATGAGATGAAGAATCCTTAACATCAGTCAATAAGACTATAGTTTCCTCAAAACAAATTTTTAGTGCAACCCAACTTGGTATTACACAATGTCTATGTAGTTTCTTTATATAAATATTTTGGTTTATAATTTAGACCTTGATATAAAATATTTTTGTTTTATAACACAGTGTTGTGCAATACCTACAACTTAACAACACAAAGCCCTATCACTAGCAAACATTAGAAATTTATGAGTCAAGCATGTTGTCATATGCTTATAATCTCAGTACTAGGAAGAGAGGCAAAAGTTTTTCTGTGATTTAAAGGCAAGCTAAAGCTACAAAAAGAGACACTGTCTCAATAAAAGCAAATTTAGTAAATAAAATGAAAGTGTGTTGCAGAAAGTTCCCCGGGCCCATTTGGGCCCAGAGGTTCGTACCTGGCCCGCGGCGACTTTTGACTCCCAAAGAAATGAATCACACGCTTATATACTTTATACTGTTTGGCACATGTCTCAAGTACATTACCAGCTAGCTCTTTCATCTTAAATCAACCCATTTCTACTAATCTACCCACCAAGTGGCTCAGCCCGCGGGCTCACCTGTATCTCTTACATGATTCTTTTTAGGGGAACGAATGGAGACTGACTAACTCTGCCCTTCTCCTACCTGCCTTTCCTCTGATTCTCCAACCACTTCTACAGTGCTGTGCATAGACCAAACCAGTTATTTTATTTACATCATACAAAGAGTATTTCCACCACAAAAGTGTTGGGAAGTCAAGAAGTCATGTACCACAAAAAAATGTGTTATGTGTAGTAAGATTTTTGTCATTATTTAATATTTTCATTAAAATAACTCTTAGATTTAGGTCTATTTTGGTTCAACAAAATAATTATGTATTGACTCTCTGATTCAGATTCAAACTGTAAGGGGCCAAATCTGCTTCTGATAGCTGCACTTCGGCATGCACCACCAACGTACATATGTATGCACAGTCAAAGCTAATGTGCTGTTGCTGTATATTCACATGCAGAATTAACTGGGAGATAGACTTCTGGGAATGCCTAGGAATGATTACCATGGTTACATTAATTGGTGTGGAAAAATCCATCTCAATTGTAGGTGGAATAATTCCTAGGGCAGAAGATTCTGAGCTATATAAATTCAAGAAAAAAGGCTGGAAACTATATGCCTTCATCATTCTCCATGTCATAACTGTAGATGCAACATAACCAGCAGCAAATGGCTACTACTGCTCTAACTCTCCATCATGATGGTCTGTAACCGTGAACTGATAGCCCAGATAAGCCCTTTCTTCTTTATGTTGCCTTAGTCAGAATATCTGAGTGCAGACACAGGAAATATAACTAAGAGACTGAAACTTCCTAAGAGTTATCTCTAGAGCTCATATCATAAAGACTTACATGCTCTTTATACAAAACTACAAATACACATAAAAATTTTTATATAAACAGCCCTTAATATATGAATGTTTCCTTACTATGTATTACAAATTATAACTGAATAATATTTAATAAGAAAACAGGTATTTGGTGAACTTTTTTATTGTTATATGTTATATTTTTACTCAGTTCTCAAATATAGCTACAATATTAGTATATAATTGCTATCCTTATGAAGAGTTGATTAAAAACCTAACTGGCCTGACTGGAGGGTTTAGTCAGGAATTCTTAGGGAAACTTCACTTTTGTTTTAAAGCTTTTCATCTGACCCTTCTGTTCACAATTTAAGGCAACATTCTCTAGCTGCTAAGCTATTCTGTTTTCTGTGCTCTGATATGCCAACATCAACAGAGGCAGCTCTGGCCTTTCTTTTCCTTTTCCATTTCAGACACAGGGTAACAGCATGGATTTTCAACATCAACGGCTGTGCAGCTCACTGATGAGCAAGGCACAGAGGCAGAAGCAGCCTCAGCTTGCACAAAACAGTGGGTGACAGAGGGACAGGTTTTTCCCTTTAAACCTGAAGAAAGCATAAATATTCTATTGTGAACTCCATGATCCTGAGTTAAAATAAAACTGCTGTGGGAGGTCCTGCTAGGTGGGAAATATTGTGATATTGCAAAGTGTGCAGGGTAAACAATGTGAAGGGTACAAGTAAAGGTGAAGGAAGGAACAACAGAACAGTTCCACTGTGATCTCTAGTCACTCAAGGAACCCATGAGACCCTCCATCCAGAGTTCTTCATAAATTCTGAAGTTTCCTCTTCCCCCCTGTTGTAGAATATATATAGCATAACAAAATTGACTTTAAGTTTATATCAATGAATTAAAATCTACTTATTTTTTAAATTATTTTTATATCATATCCTTCTCCCTCCATTTTTTTAAAGATTGACTATGACTATTAACTATTTATAATGAAAATAAACATTAATAAGCAATTTTTTTTGGAAATTGGTCATAGCTTTTTTTTTTATTGTTTTTCGCTGTAAAAGGATGATGACAATTTCATGGGGTTTTGAAGCTGGATCATCTTAACTGGCTTTTTGGAAGCGGAGAATGTTCATTTAGGTGGCCTTGGCAAATGGAACTACATTTGCCTAGAACCAATTTATAGGTTTTGATCTTTTGTGGAGACAAAAGCAGAAACTCCTTTTTTAAGTAACATATTTTTATAAACAGATTTTAAAGTTGACATCTTTAAAATATAAATATTGGTTTAACTTAGCAACCTTAGCAATCAATTGTCTCTTTGTAATTAGCTCATTAAAAGTTAAAAAATTAAAACAAAACACAATAACCATAATCTAGATTCTCTGTTTATCTGTTATCTTTTGTGGCTTTTTTATTTTTATTTTTTGTTTTTTTTTAAAGGGCTATTTTTATTTTTTTTTTCTCTCTCTGAAGCCTCTGTGTATTTTATATATATTGTATCTCATTTAGAGGTTTTGAGAGTTTAAATTTGTTTTATTGAGAATTTTTAATCATTTTTTAACTCAAAAAGCTTTTAAAATATCGTATCACTGTAATTGTTGACTCTGTCTTTTTTGGTGGCTTTTTATTATGGCAGAGGAGTCCGCTGCCAGACATAAGAGCAGACTCAGAAAATGTTATTAGAAAAACTTTTTTAACTTTGTTTTTTTTTTTGTTAAATATAAGTAGAAACTTTAAATCAATTACACTTATGTCAAGCCTTTTGTGAAACTTATGAGTTTAAGTTGTGTGTCATGGACACGTCATTTTTAAATTTTTGTCTGAATACTACGCTGTCTTTGTATTATAAATTAATTAAATATGTAATTTAGAAAGCCACTTTTGGCTCTGTTTTAGTGATCTAAAATGCTCTTTAAGTTTTTAAAACTTTTTTAGACTTTATGTGGGTGTTTGGCCCCATGTTGGGCGTCATCTGTTGTAGAAAGTTTTTCTTGGGCCATTTTGGGTCTGGAGGTTTGTATTTGGCGAGCGGTGGCGGTTGGAATTTGGTTTGCGGCGGCTTTTGTCTCCCAAAGAAATAATTACATGCTTATATCTTTTAAACTTTTTGACCCATATCTTAAGCCCATTATTAGCTAGCTCTTTTATCTTAATTTAATTTATTTTTATTTATCTTTTTATCACGTGGCCCACAGCCCATGGCTCACTTGGATTTTTATATGTTGCTTCTGTGGGGGACGGATGGAGACTGACTGACTCTATTTTTTCCTACCTGCCTGCCCTCTGACTCTCTACCCACTTTTATGGTGCTGTATATAGGCCAAATCAGTTATTTTATTTACAGCATACAGAACATTTTACCACACCCACCATTGTGAGTTCTGTTTTTTGGCATCATACTTTCCTGTAGGTATCATAAAATACCCTGACAAATGTAACTGAAGGAAATGTTTTACCTTAACACACAGTTGAAGGTACAGCTTCTCATGTCTGGACTATCAAGGTATCAGGAGCATGTAGCAACTCATCATGCTGCATCACATGCCAGAAAGGAGAGCAATGAATTTGTGGTTTTGCTCAGTCTTCTTTCTCCAATTCTTTAGTCCAGGGTATTGCCCCAGAACACATAATATACTCACAGTGGGTGGGTCTTTCCAAATCATTGATTGAAATCAAAATAACCTTACTTGTCTGCAGGAGGCTTTTTCTGTCAGATGATTCCGGTTTCCTACAAGTTAACAATTAACATGAACCAGCATATTAAAGTTCTAAACATAAAAATATAAATACTAAGAAAAAAACAAATGTTAGTTTCTTTATACAGATTTCATATTAACTGCTAGATTATATATCATATACATACACATGTTAGAATTATATAAATGCACATATATATTTATACATAATTCATTTCTATCATCTCCTTTACTGTCTACTATTATAGCTAGATAGATAAGTAGACAGAAGAAACGATATTAAGTGTATATTCGTGCACCATCTATCTATATCTACTCTTTGCCTAAAGTAGGCACAGAATAGTAGGCAAGTGTTTGGTGTAATAATTAATTTTTTTCAGTTATCTAATTAAGTACCTGCCAGAGGTAACTTAAGGAAAAAATAGTTTATTTTAGGCCTTGGTTTAAGAAGGGAAGAAGTAAACCAAGTTCCTTGAATTGTCTTCTGACCAATGACCTTATATGTATATCTATATAAAATATACATATGATGAATTGTATATATATATATATATACATATATTCTATCTATTTATCATATACCTATGACAATGATGGAGGAGGGAAATATAAATACCAATTTTACAGCTTACACCACTTCAGGACATTGTAATCTCTCTTTTTTGCTACTTCATGCATGACTTTCTGAAAACTCTACTTCCACCTCTACAATTCTGAGTCAGCACATGACAAGGGCACTATATTCCTTTTGATTACCAATATGTCAAGCTAATATTTGCCACCAAGTCTTTGTACTTGATCTGTAAATATAAAGCTCTTTCTTACCTTCTCTAAGATCAAATGCAATCTTCTCCAAAAAAGTCGTTCTTGTTTTATATGAATTTAATGATCTTGTTACAATAGCATCATATTATTGGATTCTAAGGTAACAAGATCATTATTTACTATCTAAAAACATAATATACTTCTTTATATTATATATATATATATATATAATTTATTTCTCTCACTTAAATCTTGCCTCCATGAGGATAGATTCACTAGCAGCTATGTTCAACTACGTTAATCAATACACAGAACAAAGTCTGTACCTAAGGCAGATCCTATAATATTTTTCTTTTCTCATAGTCTGATTGGAGTTTACTAATAGATTTCTAAGATATTCCCCATTCATTTATTATTAATATTTTGTCTTAGAATTTCTTCATTGTTCAGCATTATTTTATGTTTCTCCTAAATCAAAGACTGGTAATGAGTTAATGTAAAGAGATTGTTGCTGAGTAATGTCAGCATCTGAGGAGCATTTAAAGATTTATATCAACAAGATATCACCTTCTGCCTAGCAAGGCTTAGATTAAATGATAGTCTAGTAGTCTGAATCTGGACAAGTATGTTATACTTGTGAGAGGATCAAATGAAGTTGTTTGTGATGGTTTTTTTGGAGAAGTAGTTTCTACTCTAGCTCTGAAATAAGGAAGTATTTACATGCTAATGGTGAGAAGTGGTCTGATCCTATATATTGCAGACCAAGTTTGATTAGCAGTAGTCACAGAGCAGGAAATAGCAATGGAGAAGTTCACTTACTATTGCAATGTGCAGATCTGTGCCTTGGTCTCTAAAGTCTGTAATATCTAACATGTGTTGTGCTCTCTCTCTCTCTCTCTCCATAAATATATATGTGAAACATTTGGAAATTGGTTGACAGCCAATACTGTTTAAGATGGAAGACAAATTAAGTTAATCAATGACCTCATTTATTTCAAAGCAATAAGTGACTTAATGACAGAAAATGGTTATTTTTTGAAAAATGGTTAATTTTATTATTAGGAATAGATTAAAAAATGTTCTATTAGCAAAAAACATAAAGCTTGGCTTTATTGTGTTCTGAAATATTGAATAGAAATGAAATATTATCTTTCTATTATACAAAAAGAATTTCGAAGAGAATAATTACCATTTTGTAGTTTTCATGGTTGACTATTTTATAGATAACTGTTAAAAGCTCAAAAATCTAGTCTATTGCTAATAACAATATTAGTATTGCCTTTACCCTACAATCTATATATGCCCAAAAGATTCATTTATTTAAATTATTGAGTATATTTTATCAGCGAAATTTTGAAGTTTTATTTTAAACTTCAGACCTGAATGTTAATACTGTAGGTATACATTTCATAGTTTAAAGCCACTGTTGAGCTTTAAATAATAAAATATCCCTTAGAACACTATGTATCATTATGTCTCAATATCTTTGGAAGGACTATGTGAAAGCCCAGTGGACACACAGACACATACAGAGAAGCACATAGGCTCAAACACAGAGATACAAACGCACACACACACACACACACACACAGAGAGAGAGAGAGAGAGAGAGAGAGAGAGAGAGAGAGAGAGAGAAACACACAACTTTAGAACCTGCAAAGAATTACTTGTATTCTGAATATATCAAGATAAAAAGAATCAACTCTTGTCTGATTCTCATTTGTAGGATGTACTACGAAAACTGTAATTATGTTTGCCTAAGTTTGATTTTGATGGCAGAACAACACAGAAGACATGCCGGGTGTCTGACTAACTTTGGTACTATTTAAACTCCCTTTCTCTCATATTTTCTTTTTCTCAAGTATGAAATACAATTTTGCTCACACACATGCTTTTTTTATAGTAATAGTGGGAGAGTTTAATACTCCACTTTCTTTTTTTTCTTTTCTTTTCTTTTTATTATTATTATTATTATTATTATTATTAAAGAAGTCACACTTTCTAACCACCCACATGCTTTTAAAACATGAGTTCAGAATGAAACGAAAGAAAAGCATGTCCCAATGCAAGTCCACATTAATGAACTGGAAATGATTCTTTCCTTGATAAGACTAAGTTTCACATGGAAACTTTTCATTCTCAGTCATAAAACTGTACATAGAACATTTTTAACATAACTATATTATCAGGAGCTATTTTTTCTGTAAAAATGAAAAATCAAATATGCGAATTTACTTTTATAAAACACATAAATTGGCTCACAGAAACTGTAAAAGGCTCTCTAAACAGGAAACCAGAAAGTTAAAAGTTGAGATTCACTTTCCCTCTGTTTCTCTGCTGTGCTGCAAGCAAATCACCCCAGGCTGTCTCATCTATGTCACTTTAAAAATATTATTTCTGTTTTGATTCTTATACTTCTTTGAGTGGAAATATAAAGAAAACAAAAATTAATCATTTTAGCTACATTTTGGAAGATTCTAGGGGAAGGTTTTAATGCTCTAGATTGATCTGAAATTAATAATTAGATTAATATTATGGCAAAGGAATCTATTGTGATAATTGGGCTAGCCTCAAGGAGGTGGAATAGAGAAGGCAACATCTGTAATCATCCCTCTGAGCTCATACAAGATAATGCTGGCTCCTTTTTACCTTTTCAGAGTATAAGTAGTATCTCAAGCATGAATTACAAAGAATGCTTTTCCTAGGAGAATAAAGAGAGGGTAAAGATCACATATATACATGAGCACATACATACACACACACACACACACCACCACCAACACCACCACCACCACCACACCACGCCATACAACAGACAGCAACTAGAACTTTCCACTATGATGTTCATTCTTTTTCCATTTTTTTTGGCATGTCATGGTCATCTCTAGATTCTAATGAATAGCAATGCTATAGAATTTGCATAATTTAGATTATCCATGAGCTTTTACATCATTAATTTAAATTGTCATTATTTACATTTTTTTTCTTTTAGAGAAGAGTCCAATAATGCTATAGACAAATATCTCCATCTTAAATACATAAAGTAATGAGTCAGATGATCTGGAATAGCATTTCAACAGCTTTCAGTTTCATTTGGGCACCTGATTAAATTGAACAAATAACACAGTTTGACCCAGCATAGCTATTGACCAACTGGCAGCTAGTGGATATTTCTACTAAAATATCTCAATTGACTAGTGTTCATGGCTTTTATCACTTATCTTGAATTAAACTGCCATCAAAAATATTTTTCAAAAAACACAATAAATCTGCCATTCAAAATTAGTATAAAGTATTTATTTTTAATGCTTGGATCTCTGGAAAAGAAGCTTTTGGGGCATGAATTCACAAAAAGCCACTTGCCTATGGCTTTGCAGCCACTGGCACAGGCCTGAGGTACACACTCCCCAGGATATTACGCTGCTGTCTCTGTTTTTCTTACAGAGTTAGCCTCTCACCACCAGCCACCATTGCCTTAAGCAATTCCAGTCACATGTGTTTCTTTCTCATGAGCCCCTGCCTGTATTTTTCAGAAAGAGAGTTTCAGCTCCTGGTGGGTTGTGGCTTTTACTGGCCCCATCCTCCGTGCCATACTAGGTAGCTGCCTCACTTCACAGTCATCAGAATGGTCGTTATCAGAAGATTTGGTGAGTCAATTAGGATTTCTTTTATTATTATTATTAATTATTACTATTATATTATTATTATTATTAAAGCCTAGGCAGATCATTAGTATCCGCTTTCTCACCTGTTAGGTTACAATGATCATACTTGCTGGTGTTGACATCTGCTATTTGCTTTTCTAGCATTCTTTCCCACTACTTACATTGTAAACCGACTTTTCTTTTTTCTTTTTCTCATTTTTTAATTCATGCATCCCCTTGTTTAAACTTCCTTCCTACTTCCTAAATATAACACCGGTGGCATAGACACTAAGAACAACAATCATTAAGAGGGACCTCCTGAAACTGAGAAGTTTCTGTAAGGCCAAGGACACAGTCAATAAGACAAAATGACAGTCTACAGAATGGGATTTCTTAAGAAGAGGAATGAGTTCATGACAGAATTTCTTCCCACAATAAAAGATGGGAAACAGTATTACAATGGAAGTAGTTTGGTCTGGGTTTGATAACATGATGGACAATTTTAAGTGGAAAAATTAAATGAAAAAATTATTAATGTAGATGAAATTTACATAATGTCTATTATAAATATTACCTGATTACTTTTAGTCTTATCTCTGAAAAAGTTGCTTAATATGAGTACCAAGATAAAAGTCTTAGAAAAACTTTGTTAAAATAGATCATAGAGCTATGCATTCCCAGACAAAGGAATTTAACACCTTTAGACAAATAATCATCCAAAGAAAAAGGAATTACCAAGAAAAGAAATTACCTGGAAAAAAATTACTAAGAAAAGAAATAATCTGATCTAATGCTATCTTGGAAGTCTCGATGATGGGACCCCACAATGATAATTTCACATAGACCATTATAATGCCTTTAAGATGACAAAAACCACACTAACATTGGCTTTGGACTACAAACTGCTCAGGACAATTTTGAGGTGGCTAGCTGAGGTGATTCAGCCTCAGAGACTACTTAAGCTAGGACTGTAGACAAGCCCTGAACCTTCCCATTATGCAGAAACTGGGCAATAAATGATACAACTTCTTCCATGAGGACTTGACAATTAACTCAATATTTATTTCAACATATCCTAAAGTTTTAAGCACTCCCAAACAGCAGGAAGTAAATTTAAGAATATAATGCCTACATTTCCAAGAGCTTGAGTGGCTGGGTTTTGGTCTTTCTATGAGTTATGGATAATTGTCATTGTTTAGAATGGTTGGTTACAAGTTGTTATTGGTAATGATCAGGGGAAAAATGTAAACAAAGAAAATTAGACTCAGGTTCCTTGTTTTAAAGAAAAGAAAATAATGGATACTGATGTGATCAGACAAAGGTTAGAATATTGAATCTGCTCTGAAAAGAAAAAAGAGGGCCATTGCTTCCGGTTCCGCCTCCGGGACCGGTGCCCTCTGTGGCGTCCCAGCACACTCTGGAGCAGGGGGCAGCTGAACTCTGCACCTGGCCACACCCACAGCTCCTGCTGCTGCTGAGGGTATCTGCAAGGATCCCTACTGCGACCCCGAACTGAGTGAACTGAGCAAACCAACTGCAGGGGTCTCTGAGGGGTGGATTCGAACCCTGACCAGAGGTGA